>WBMY01015302.1:712429-738853 GCA_013397315.1 Donacobius atricapilla
TCACCTGTACAAGTACAAAGCTGTCTCCAGCCCTGCTGTTGTACTGGCTACATGAAGTGAAGCTAAGCACAGGCAGAGCTAACAGAGCTAACAAATAATTCAGTGGGTAGAAGCTGCTGAATGATATTTAGTCCCACATGCCACAAACTGTGTGTTCCTTGCTCTGCAATTTCAGATCTAAATAGTGGGGGTTAGTAAAAAGATCTAACTGACCTGTTTGCTGACAGAATTTGTGTCTGTCCATTGGCTTAGTAACAAAAGCAATGGCTAGATTCCAAAAGATAGTTTTTACATACCTGAAGAGAAATTTTAACAGATACTTCTTGCTGCTGAGTACCTTGAGTCCTTCACTTGGCCTGTACAGGAACCAACCCCTGCTAACCAAAACTGGGCAATGAAAAGTGGAAATAGTGCAGAACCTTGTTTCAGTGGTAGATCTCAACCTTCCACAGCCCAGCTGCATGATCTAAAACCTTCCAGGGGAAAAAGAAAAAGCAATTAAGTGCAGTGTGACTTTGCTGTCCACGTTGCAGCTCAATGAGATTTCAGATGACTGGTACAAATTCTTAATTGACTGAGCGGTGTCTTCCCTAGGAATAGTGCTCGAGTGACCCAGGCATCAACACCTGCATTGAATGATGCTCATCACCCACTAGAGTGGGGCATTTTCCAGACTTTAATTTGTGTGAGCAAAAATTTGCCTTATCCCCTATGAACACCACAGCAACACTTCTCTGGATATCTCCATGGGAGGTCCTGTCCTAATATTAAGCTAAATTCATTCTTTGATTCCACAAACCCATCCAAAAGCTCTTCTGTCTGCTGCCACCTTCCTCTGCAGACCTGCCAAACCTTGACAAACCACTCCTTTAATATCCCAAGACTTCTTGGTACTCACTGTCCCAATGCTGAGTGGGTATGTGACCTTCTAGACATTAAAAGCAAATATGACTTAAGCAAAAATCAGTTTCAGTTCTTCTTCCTTCTACTCAGCTCCAAAACCTGAGTGAGCTTCAGTCCTTCATGTTGTGTTTTTCTCTGCTCTCCAGAAATGTTTCTTCCTATTTCTCTGCTATTATTCAATCATTTGTGATCCTTTGACAGGAGCATTAATATTTGTTATGTTGCTACCATAAAATTCCCTTTATACACAAACCTCCACACTTTGCAGCTTTTAAAAACTGTGACATTTGTAAATGAGAATTAAAAAAAAAAAGCCACTAGAATAGATTTTTCATGTTTCAGCCAAAAATAATAATTTAAATAATTTCAAATGTGGCAACCTCACAATTTCAAGACAAGTTTGTTTTTATTGCACAAGAATTCAGCAGATCCTCATCTGGTATTATAACTTTGTTTAAAAGAAATATCTCTGAAATCAAGTCCCAGACCCTGAGATCCTCTGATCTGAAATCATGCGCAATTCCTGAAAGAAAAGAGTGGCAGAACCAGCTCTCAGGAAACTCAAACAATAAACCAAAGCAGTAAAGGAAAATTATTTGTGCTGAGTCACCATCCACTGGCAGAAAAATCTCACTAGTAGGATGGAATCTGTTCACATACAATTTAGAGTGGTGAAAAAGAAAAGTATTTAAGGTCCAAAAATGGCCATGAGGTGATAGATACAGGTAAATGTATGGGGAGAAGAAGAGAATTTTTGTGCCAAGATTCTCTCCTAAAGTCAGGCCCACGGGTGCCTGCTGCTCCTGCCCCAGCACAGCTCCAGGGACAGCAGGGACTGGAACCAGTTATTTGGGCTCTGACTGAAGCCAGTGGCCTTAAGCAGCTTCTTGTCCTTATTTTTCTGGCTATAAGTTTTTGTGTAATTCTCCAGTTTTCACAGGGATTTGTCTTTCTTGTAGGAGGATTTTCCCAGAGGGCTTTGCTCCTACATGTAGGGAAGGGAGCGGACACAAGCAGATTTTAATTAAACCATCCTTTCAGCTCCCCAGGCTTGTGCAATTTAACTTCTTCTCAGAGATAATATTAACACTTATGTCATTTTTCATTACTGTTAGTTTTGCTCATGGAATTGCACTGGCAAGAAACCCCCTGGAAGCAAATGCTCATTGAATTCTATTGTTTCCATTCCCTTCAGCCATCATTTCTCAGCCAAAGAACAAATGTTACCAGCAACAGGAAAGAGGCTTGATTTTCCAACAAAATCAGCAGAATTGCACATCCAGAGAACAGGCATAATATCTCACTAAGATCTGCCTGGTTAAAGGCATTATTCATCAATATTTTTTAAAAAAATAAAAAGAAACTGGCACTCTCTGTAGAGGACTGAGATGGAAGCCTTAGAAATCAGTGGCATTGCAGTAGCAGAGGTGTGGAGGAAGGGAGAGCAGGGATGTGGGAAGTGGAAGGGGCATCCCATTGGCCCCCAGTCAGCAGCTCTCCCCCTCCCCTCACCCATGTGTCAGCTCATTAGCAGCCCTGATTGCCATCTAAAGTAATAAAATAAACACCACCCCAGCGGAATATCCTGGGATTAGCCTCTCAGGCCTGTCAGGGCATGAGCTCAAGCTTTGCCCTGCTCTGAAGAATGGACAGATAAATAAGAAAGTAGATTGAGTGAGCTGGTTGTTGTATTGTCCTCCAAAGTGCAAACCCTGAGCCATTTCACGTCAGAGGCTCAGCATTGTAGCAAGCACGGGGGGAACGGGCAGCTCTCCCGAAGCTAATTGCAAAGCCTAGTTAGGTTTAAACCCCAAGAGGGTGGAATGCAAATAGGCAGATATAAAGAAGCATCTGGAGCCCAGTGTGCTCTTTCCAGGGGGCTCTGGGTGCCCGGCAAAGCTACGCTGATGTCGGCACTTGACACGGACATGCCGAGGTGATGTCTCATCACCATCTGGGCTCCTGACCAGGGATGTGCTGCCCCTCCTCCCTTTTGCAGGGTGAAATGCTGAGAGGTTTCTGGTGGGCTCCCCCCACCTCCCTGTGCTGGAGGTGGATGCAGGAAAGTGATCACTGGCTGTACCTGCCCCTGCCTATGAGCATCCATTCTCCAGCAAGGCAGGGGGACTACTTGTGCTCACGGTGTTTTTGCACACCCAGAATTCTCTCCCCAGCCCGCAGGACTGTGTAAAACATACAGGTTATTTAACGAAACCATGCTGCTCTTCAAGATGCACCAAGGCATTGGAGGAAAGAAATATAATCTGATCTGATGGGTTTTT
This sequence comes from Donacobius atricapilla, assembly GCA_013397315.1. Classification (NCBI taxonomy): domain Eukaryota; kingdom Metazoa; phylum Chordata; class Aves; order Passeriformes; family Mimidae; genus Donacobius; species Donacobius atricapilla. The sequence continues at coordinate 715,615 of WBMY01015302.1, forward strand.
CATGACGAGTTTCTTTCCTAAAATACAGTGTCTCTGTGATTTTCCTCTCTGCTCTGACAGCTGTCGCAGTATGTGGGTCTGGCCCTTTGGTCCTTTTCCACACTTCTTGCTTTCCTCTTCTCTGAGCCTGTCTTTCATCTTTTATTTCTTAATGTTTCTCCCTAAAGTGCATGTGCTGTTGTAGAACTTAACCTGGTTTTTGAAATGTCTGTGTGATGTATAACAAGAAATGCTAGATGTGGGATCTGGAGGATTCTGCTCCCCCACTTCCTTCCCGCCCCCTCCAAAACAAACAAACAAAGAATTTAAATTTTTGGGCTGATGAGCTCCGTGAGCTGGTTTTGCCTATGGCTTTAGAGCCAGTGCCGTCGGCTCAAGCACAGCCAGCAGGGTGATGGACTGCTAGAAGTGCTAAGAAGTAAATGCAGAGGGTGGGAGACCTAACCCAGCCTGTCACCCAAGAAATCACAGCCCGAGAGCATGGCCAGCAGGAGGCAGAAGTGGGAGGGGGAAAAAAAACTTAATGTGGAAAAACTAGAAGTGAGGCAAGTTTTGGGGGGTGATTGAAACCTGTCTTGCTCCTGCTTCCTCTCCTGTTCCTGCGGAGGTCAGTGTGGTTTGAGCAAGAGCAGCACAGAGACCTGACTATGTATTTTGTAATTTGTCTCTTATTTTTTCTCCCAAAACACAATCATACCATTTCATGCCTGAAACAATGTCTTTGCTAACGAAATCTTTATTGTTGTTTGGCAAACAAAACAAAAAGCCAAGATGGAAAACTTGGATCAGCTCTAATAAGTTTATTAATATTCACCATGAGTGTAGGTCAGAAAGCTCTGGTTTCATAATATGGCCTCTGAAAGTATTGATGTTTGGAAAAAGTGGGGGTATTTTGGCTCTGCTCTTCTGTCTTTCCTGGTTGTATCATTAAATGCATAGCAAGGGTGACACCAGCCAACTTCTAGAAATACCCAGCTACAGTGATGCTGCTGATTGTCTCTAAAGGATCAGCTCAAAGGCTTTTAATGTATTTTGGACCTCAGTCATAATGGATCTCTGATGATGGCAAAGGGTAATAAGAAAATAGGTGTGTATCTTCCAGCACTGTGCTTCACTCCTCCCGCTGGCCTGCTCTGAGGGGGGGCAGGAACCCAAACCAGTTACACTGCAGATCAGGTCTGTAAGTGAAATAACAAGGAGCAGCTTAGCAGAGTTACTGAACTGATGCAGGAGTTTGGTGTCCCTTCATCTTTCTGCTTACCTTAGGGAAGTGTGGTGAACATATGTGATTAATGTTCCGGGTCTTTCAGAGGACATGGGCAATCTAATATGGAAAGGCAACTGTTTTTCAACTAGGAATTAGAAGTGAGCTACTCCACTTTAGTTTTTTAACCTCTTTTTTAACCTTTATTCATTGACTGGCTTGAAAACAAGGGTGGGGAAGTTTGGGAAGGAATGTCCCAAGTAACTGGGATGCAGGGATCTGATGAAGAGCTTTCCTTACTGCAAATTATAACATATCCTATCTATTATTAACAGGAGATTTGCGTGGCTGATACACTGCCAGGGTCAGATTAGGAGCTCTGGAAGTTTGGCTTTGGTTTCAAAGGGAGATATTCAGCCAATAATCCTTTGCAGGTCTGCACAGGAATGCAGAGGGGAGTTGTGTCTCTACTGAGCGACTGACAGATTTATTACCCTGCTATCAGCAGTGAGCTGGGCTTGGAAAGGGCAGGAATGGAAGGCTGCTTCCTTCTCTGCAGAAGACATTGAGCCGTGCCTTGCTGAGAGAAGCAGATCATGGTGGCTTCCCCCTCCCGGCAGCTCATTTCCCTTTCCCTTTCCCTTTCCCTTTCCCTTTCCCTTTCCCTTTCCCTTTCCCTTTCCCTTTCCCATCTTCTATCCCCCTTCCCACCACATCGAGGCACTTCACAGCAGCTCTGGTAGCTGCACCCCCAAATTGCTACTGCTCTGCCAGTGGTTTCTCTTCAGTACCTTCTGCTCCCTAAGGAAAAACATGCAGTACAGAGCATGGTGGCTTGTTTTCAACTTACGGAGCAACCCCAAAACCCACTCTCCTTCTCCCTGCTTCAGAGAGACTCTTACAAACAGAATTTCCTGCCTCATATTTGCAAAAACTTCTACAGAGAAGAGCCTGCAACTTCAGTACACCAAGCTTGCCGGGTGCTGCTGGAGATGAGGGTGGCTGTTCTTTCTGGATATTACATCTGGATTTAATGTGTATCACAAGGAGATACTTTCTTATGGTTTTGGAACATCTCCTTTTTCAACCCAGCTTTTGCAGAGCAGCACATGCAGACAGCACGTGCTTCAGCTTTGTGTAGTGGCTCCTCACCTGCCCTCCTCCCCAACAGAGCCTTCCTTATCTCCGGAGTCCTGGGCTGCAGAGGGAGGACTCCTTTTTCCTCCCAGCTTTGGCCTGTAGGTTGACACATGGATCAATCTTGCCCCATCTGCACTCCTGCCCTCTTTGTTTGTCCCCTCTGCTCCCCAGTTTCTTGCCACAGCTGGGACTCAGGAGGTTTGGAGCAGATTTTGGTGGGGCAGGGAGCAGTTTCACCACAGTAACCCCACAGATGGAGCTGGTGTTTGGACAGGGCTCTGCTTAACCCTGTGCAAACACTGAGGTTCACTGTGACCAGCAGTGGCTGGTGCGATGCAGGTTCTTTGCTCTGCTGAGCTCCCTGCTCCCCAGCCTTGTCTCTCCTAAAGGCATCCCAAGCATAGCTGGAAGATAAGAAACTGTCCTAAAAGAGCTGGGGTGAATGTCTTCCCCACAGAGCAATATGGATAATGGACAAATCCCACCTGCACAGGAGGACAGCTCCATCCTTTTATTTCCACTTTCCTGCCTTAATCCAGGATGTACCCTGGCAAGCAGTCTGAAGGCTCAAATGACCTCTTGGCCTCAATGCACTGCGTGCATAAATTCTTCAAGGAAGTCTGTCAATACTAAAACACCCAAGAAATGAGTTTGTATCAAATTCCTCTGGTCGCTCAAGAGATATTTGAAATCAGACCATAGCTGATGGTTAAAGGTGTGACCACTTCACATTCCTGGGAAAGAAGTTGCTTTCCTTTACATCTTGCACTTTGGGAGCCTCACATTTATGGTACTCCCACATCCCTGCAGGATAAAATTGCTCATTTCTGCTGATGTGGTCGTGTAAAGTCCTTTTGAGAATTAGAAATCACTGCCTGTCTTCAGAATGTTGATGTAATAAAAAGAAGGCACTCTGAAAGAAATCCATGACAAAATGAATAGCCTGAAAAGGCAGAAGGAATCTTTATGCACATCTAATCTAACCTCCCAAAGAGCACAGCCGTTGACTATTATACAACAATATTCCCACAAAGACCACCGAGAAAATTCAGCAGCTTTTCAGCTTGTCTTTGAAAGAGATGTCTGTTTTACTCCATCAGTTTTGAAAGGACATTGCTTAGAGCTAAGGAGCATGGGGGTTTTATTCAGCTTCTGCAGAAAAAGAAAAGGGGATGCAGCCTCCTTCTTACTGCTGATGGCTGAATTTACTTCTTTCTCTAAATTAGGGTAGTTTGAACCTCCTGTAGGCATTTTTGCCTGGCTAACTTCTAGGAATTGTTCCTCAGTAATGAAAGATTCCCTGTTAGCAGCATCCTAAACACCACATTCTTGATGGGCCTTTGAACTCATGAGAAGGCAACATCTTCCTTTTCTGAAAAGCAATTCTGGACCAAGGATTTGAAATTTATTTGCGCTTGGAAAGCAGAATGCATTTGATAGGAATGCAACTGTTTGTTCCTGGCCAAAAATCACACCTGTGAGCCTTTAATTCAAGGAATCCTATTGTGATGAAAAAGGCTTTGTAAAATAGCAGTGCAGTCTCCCCCTGTGAAACAGAAGATTAAATTGTGATTACCCTGCTGTTGACTCAACTGTTAGCAGCTGAAATATTATTTGCTCAACACACTTAACTCAGTTATGATCTGCAGAAAGATGCTGCCGTTAGAGTGATTCTGAAACACAATGGAGCTGCACAACTCCCCCATTAAAAGAGAATTATTCGTATTTACCAAAGGGAAAATTAAAAACAGCTTTTCACAAGAAGTTCAAGCCAATCCAGCTCTGCCTGGCTGCCAAAAGGGACAGTCCTGCTTGCCCGTCCCATCCCACCCAATCCTATTCCTGGCTGTGCATTCCTGCCACCGCCACTTTGCCAGGTTAGCAGCTGTGGAACCACATGGTGAGGCAGGTCAGCCTGCTAATCTGGCTGAAAAATTAGCTACCCAACAGATCCAACTAGCTGGTAGCTGCACAAGTTGTGCTGTCACAAGGGAGCAAGAAGAAACACTGTATTGGTTTGTCATGAATGGTAAAAAACCAATTGGTGATCTGCTTTGGAACTGACAGCCAAGTTGGCCAATCAGGTAGAAAGTGTACACCCCTGGGGACACACTGCTTAAATACAGGAATCTTGGGAAATGTCCTTCTCTTGCGGACGGACCCACCATGAGGTAACATCTAGGAGGTAGCTGCAGGGCCTGGGCCCAGGGCCCCGCCAGCCCCGGGGTCAGGTTGGGGTGGCCGTGATGAGGCTGGCCCTGCGGGAGCCGAGCTGAGCCAAGCTGGGCCCCTGAGCCCGGCAGATGCCGCAGAGAGTGGGGAGGCAAGGTGCGGGCCTCGCCCCAGCTCCATACCCCCGTGCAGGTGGCTGTTTGCACGGTGCTGGCGGCCGGGGAGGAGAGCGAGAGCCAGCGTTGCAAACGCCGCTGAGGGGCCGAGGGAGATGGCCCCGGCCCCCGGGTCCCCGGAGAGCAGCACCGAGCCCAGGCTGGGCCAAAACCCGCCCCATAAGACCGAGGGGTGNGCAGGCTGCGTTTGTGGGAACTGGAAGCCACAAACAGTCTGTGTCTCTTGTGGAAAGTTACCAGAAAAATCAAAAGGGACTTGTCTCTCTCAAAAGACTGAATGAAAGACTATTTTATAAGTGGTACTGACTTAAGAGTTCTGATGTTTTGTCTCTTTACATTGTTTCATAGAAAAGTAGATTGTTGCTAAGGAGGAGTGGGGTGTCTTTAAAAAGGTTTCATGGTTGTTTTTTTTTGTTTGCCCTTTAGTGTATGTTAATAAAACTAACTGTCTCTATTTTTAAGTTGAGCCTGTTTTGCCTTTCTTTTAATCCTATTCCATAGTAAAAAAGATAGATCCCCACACTACGTTTCACAAAACAAATTCGGTGAATGTGAAACCATTACATTTTTTGGTGTTTCCGCCCGGTTATGAACTTTAACCCATTATAAACATGCAGCCAGGGCAGGAGGGAGTAGGCGGGACCACATCTTTGGGGGACAATATGGTCTCAGATTGGCTTAAACTGATTGTGGGAGTAGGGACTTCAGGGTCATACCAGTGCTGGCACTGTTCCATGACAGTGAGGTCCTGCTTCCCTCAGAGGGTTTTATAACCAGAGACCAGGAAATCTCTTGACCAAAGTCAAGAGGAAGGCTGGTGCTGGCTACAACCAGAGCATGTGGGTTGAGTGTGATGGGACCCAAGCCCAGCAGCCTGGCCAGTGCCCAAATGTGGGAGCACATCACCAGCTCTGCCCTGCCAAGGCCTGTCGTGGTCAGGACCTGGTCTAGGAGATCCCAACCCTCAGTATTCATGTTGGAATAAAGTTGTAAATGCACATGATAGCCCATGTGAGAGATGGTGGTGGTGTCTACCACGGACAGGTAGTGACGCATTTGCTGGAAGGGACACAGGGAGTCCCCACACCTTTTCTTCTCATTCCTGCACATGGGTGAAAAGATGAACTTCCGGGGGCAATAAAGGAGGGAGTAACCCTCTCCACATTGCTACTACCAGGTGTAACATGCATTTAATGACTTGTGCAATATTAACAACTCAGTTCCCACTGCAGCTGTGTCCTCCCTCAAAGAACACATTATATGGGCTGCTCCTGGCTCCCAGGTTTTCACACACCCTCAGTGAGGGGATGTCTTTCCCCAGATATTGTTTCTGTGGTCTGCATTTCTGCATGTTTCACACTGTGCTGCAGGCTGTAGTCAGCCTCCCGCTCAGCCCCTCCACATGCCACCTGCTCAGAGGGGGGCTGGAGGAATGCTGGGGATAAATCACTGAGGAGGAACGTGCCCATTAAGGGGGGACGTGACAAACCCCTGCACTAAGGCACCCCAGGGCTCTGCATCTTGTTTTCATCTTGTGAAAGCAGAACATTTTTAGATCGTATTTCTACCAGTGCTAGTGATGTTTAGATAAAAGGGGTTTTCAAGGCTCTTTGGCTTATTTTTCCTGTCTAATGGCGGCAGAGGAGTGCAGCCCCTCTGATCTGGGTGCTGGGAGTCCAAGCCACTGCTGCTGTAGCTGCCCATCTTCCTTGCACTGTACATGTGCCATCCGCTGGTTCCCAAACAGTAAAGAGGATTTTCCTCTTAGCAAATCCCAGCTAAAAATGTGGGAGACCTAATCTTGAGCCAGCAGGAGCTGTAGGAACAAGGCTACAAGGCAAAGGAACAGGCAGAGGTAGTTGAGGCTGAGAAACTGTCCTTCACGGCTCCCACAACACAAATTCAAGATCAAATTTATTATTTAACGCTAGCCAAAAAGTGCAGTCCATCCTCTCCCTCTTCTTTCCCCATACTGCTGTCCTTGTGCTGGCATGAAGATTGGTGCATTTACAGATTGACCAGGGACGGGCAACTCTTAGAGGGCCCCAGTGCTGGCACTGCCTGAGCAAAGAGCTTCACCCCAAAGTGATTTGCTCCTCTGAGGGTCCCCCCGGCTTTCAGTGCTGGTCCCATAGAACTGTTCTGCCAGACAAAACATTTGTTAGAATTGTTAAAGCTGCTTTGCTGGTTAAGATCTCACCACTCCCTCCCCCAAAAGCTCTACCAAGCTTCAGCAGAAATAAGAGCACAGAGGCTGCGGTTTTGCTGCCAGCTGGCCCATCCTGTCCTGTAGGGCTGAAGAGGAGTTTGGGGGTGATCAGTTCATGACTCAGGGGGGACCTTTCCAGCCTGACAAACCCAAGTACCCCTGCCACATGCAGGGACATGATCTGGCAGGTCTCTCTCTGCTCCACTTCTGACTACACAAGATCACCAGCCTGCTCCTTCCAACCTGTGGGCAATATTGAGGCTTTCTGTGGGGATGACATCTCACTGCATTTCCCATGATCAAGGCCAAGGGGTCTTTTTCAGTCTCTGCAGGTTTGGGTCCCCCTGGCTCTGAGTGTAACTTCTGCAACCCGTCTGCAGCCAGGGCGCACAGTGGGAGTGTGCTCTGTGGGAAATGAGGACACTCACTAAGGGGGCTGAATTTTGCTCAAACTTTCACAACAAGAACAAGCAGAATGGAGAACAAGCAGAATCTTTATCCATCAGATTATAACAGACTTCAAGCAATTCTCTTTTGAGACAAGAATACAGTGACCCCCATCTGAGTAACTGATAGCCAAGAAACACAGTTATTACACTAATTAATTTATTAATAGCCAAGTACCAGTCATGAAAGAAAGGTACTTGCTTTTCTGAGACTTTTTTCTGAATGATTTAATGTTGTGTGACTAATTCGTGCTTTTGAGCAGACCAAGCTGTACATTAATCTGAGTTTAGTTTTTCCAAAGGGCAGATCAATTCCAGGTTTTCAGCACTAATAGACTTTTATGATTGCAGAAGTGAAGTTGAAAATAAACCAGAGACTGCAGAACATTCTTTACTCTGAAAGTTTGGTGATCTGTGGAGACCAAGCAGATTTATGTATTTCTCCTTGTAGAGGTCACATATTTTTAGCTCCCAGACAGTTTTGCGAGATGCAGAATATGAATCACCAGGCTCTGAGACAAAAGTAACCAGAGACTTTAAAAAGTTGGTTCTGGTGTCTTTTGTTTGTTGTTGTTGTTTTTGTTTGGGGTTTTTGTTTTGTTTTTGGGTTTTGTTTGTTTGTTTGGTTTGGTTTGTTTTGTTTAGGTGGGTTTTTAAATTATTGTAAGAACAGAACATCACTGGATGCACAGGGATAGATGGATGGCAGAGACTCTTTGGGAGCGAAGGCTGGTGGCAGAAGGAAGGAAGTTCTGCCGTAGTGAAGGGTCACACCTCGAACCAGGGTGTGGGACTTGAGAAACCCATTGAGGAAGGTGTAAAAGACACCCAGCATGTCATCAAGGCCAAGAAGAGAACCTCAGTGCTAGAGAACATCAGTAGGGGAGGTTTGCACTGGAGGAGAGAGATGGGGCTGAGGAGCAGCAGGCAAAGCTTTTCTTTCCAGCCAAGACTCCAGATGCTAATTCATGGGGATGGCTGTATGGAAGGCCGGTGGGCTTGTACATGTGGTACATCTAAATATCACACAGAAAGGTGCTGCAGAACACATTTCTAAATAGAAAGATCTGCTTGGTGAATTGCAGTGGTACCTACACACATGTAGGGCAAAGCCAGGAATCTGAAGAAGTTTCATACTGTCATGCACTGTCCACAGAGCACCTCACTGCAGTTCTGTTTGACACAAGTAACATCTGGATTGCTGTGTCACTTAAGGCCTCTAGTGTGACACTAAAGGCCTGAGAATACTGGTGATTTAGGCTGGAAGCATTCTTCAAGCTGTTTGTGCCACCCACTTTTCCCCTTATGCAGTGCTCATTTAATCACAGGACAGGCTTCTCCCTCTCCCCACAGCCCTCCAGGTAATGTGCACCCACACTCACACAAAATGTGGGATTCAGATTGATTCAGACGAGCCTTTGAGCTGCTCTGATTTCCCCTGGGAACTGCAGAGGTCTCTTGCCAGTCCCCAGTAATGCTGTCAGCATCTGCCCCACGCAGTGGGATGGAGCACAAGGGTGCTCAGCAGGATACTCATCCCACATCCTGGCTGGCCCATCCTGGCACAGAGGATTCCTCAGGCAAGGGGCACACCAGGATGGATGATGGCATCCAAGTCACTGAGCCCCCCTCCCCTTCCTGCCTCCTCTCACAGCACACATGCACATAGCCTCCTCTGCCATCCCAGAGCAACTTCATTTCCTTCCACTGCTGGGGCCCGAGGGGGATCAGCTGAGTGCTACAAAGGGAAAAATTAAGAAAAAATATCTCAGCTGTTCCCCTGCTGTGTGGGAGCACAGAAACAGCTGCAAGTGGCTGTAGCTCCTACCTTGTGGGAGACAACTTGTCAGGAAATGATGAACATTATCCTGAACTTTAAAAGCTGTTCTGGGGCAGAGATGGGAAGGACAGGGCTGAGAACTTCAAGATTTGCTTTTATAATCTGATTATGTCCAGTATTTCTCTAGCCAAGGCAGCACAAGCACAGCACCTGTGCTGTGTCTGTCACCCACCCACACTGCCTTGAGATGGACAGTTGTCTGTGGGTCAGGGGATCCTCTAAGACCCTAACTCTTGGCAGTGGGAAAATGGCTACTTTCACATTTCTAAAAAAACCCCACATTTTTAAAAAATGCTTCCTGCACAGTCACCTGGAATTCTCTGGAGCCTCCAAGTTCTCTGTCAAACTGAGAAGTGAAACGTTGCTCCCACCCTGTTTCCTCCCTTTTAACCTCAACATGAAGGGCTGGACAGAGAAGGGAAAATGCACAAGCAAAAATCTGTTTGGTCTTAAATAAATTCCGATTGAGAAACAAAAGAGAGGACTGCAGCTTTTCCTCCTGTCCCTTCCCCTGCCCCACCAGCTCTGCTGGAAGGGACCCCTCTTACCCAAATACCCAAGCTCTGCTAAGGCAGTAAACCCCCCTGTGCAGCTGGGGTGAAGGCAGTGTTGCTGCCCATTATTGGTGCATTAGTGCACTGAGGGGGGGGGGGACGTTCCCTCTTGGAGGCTGTGCTGTGCATCCCCAGTGCTTCCCACATCGATCAGAGGAGCACTGTGGTGTGACACAGACCCTGTATCCCTCTTTTTGCCATTTTTCATGTTCCTCCACTTCTCTGGTGCAGTTCGTGTACAGCTGATCCTGGAACTCTGATCCCTGCAGAAGCCCAGGGGCAGTAGTGTGGGAAAAGGGGCTCTTAGAGAAGGGAAAGGAGTGAGAGGTGTGAGTGGGTCTGGGGTTGTCCAATGGTCCAGCCCACTCCCAGGGGAAAGGGAGGCTCCTTGGAGGCTCCTCACTGTAGGTCTCTCCTGTGAGTTTGGAGAAGCACCTGCAGTATATGCTGGGATGTCAGCAGCCTGAGAGTAGGCAGGAATGGCCCTGCTGTGGGACATTTTCCATTCCTGGCTGCTTGGCAGCTGGCTTTAACCACAGAAACCAGCAGCTTCTGCTTTCTCAATTCTTATTGCAAAGTCCTTTGCAGCATTGCGCAACTTGACCACACATTTCAGCCATCTGGCAGTATTGCTGCATCAAGGACAAATATATAAATGAGGATTTGATGAGGATTTCCTTTCTTTTCCTCTTCCTCTTCCCCCTTTGCTTTCAACTTTGTTTTTTTTTGCTTTGGGCAAACATGCTCACTTGTCTTTGCTAGCTATGGGACATAATGGTATAGAATAATAGAATAATTAAGGTTGGAAAAGACCTCCAGGATCAAGTCCAACCTTTGATTCAGCACCACTGTGCCCACTAAACCATTATCACAAAGTGCCCCATCTACTCCTTTTCCAGTTCCACAGACCCAGCAGTACATTCCCTTGGCACCAAAACACACAGCAAGAGTGAGGAGGTGAGGGAATATTTTTATTCAAGGAAATTACTTTTTAGACTGTGTTCCTTAAATAGCCAGTCTCTCACATATAGTCACACACTGGCAGGATCACCAGAAATAGTGTGGGAAGCAATGGAAGTTGAAGGCAACTATTCCTAGAAACTAAATGTCTCAAGGACAAGACTTTAAGCAAATGTCAATGAAAGAAAAGAAATGAGTAAAGAAGCCTACGTGACTTCTTCTTTGTGAAAAACTTGTGCAAACCTCACTATTATCAAAAACATGTTCTATTTTTGTGTCCTCTACATAGAAAGGTACACAAATGTCTGCTGAGGCCAGATAGGGAGACCTGGCTCATCCCTCTGCCCGTGTCCAGCTCCAATCTTAAATTTCCTCTTCCCACTAGTCAGAAAATCCTGTCTTGATATTTACTGCCAGTTTTTTGGATGGATCTCCTGTGCTGTGCCTCTGACCTGCACCTTTATGCAGAAGAAGCTTTGACCAGGTTTCTCAGTGGCAAATGTCTGGCCATAGCTCATTGCCCTTTTTTGCTTGAGCTGTTTGTCATGTGTAATACAGTGGGTTTCCATCTCTTCTTTGGCACTGGATGGACTCAGTGTCAATTTTTGTGAGCTCTGTACTCCCTTTCACATTTGGGGAAAATTCATGATGGTGCTGTAAAAGTCATAGAAAAGGAATATGAAGGGATTTACCTTTTGTGTGAATATTAAGCAACACTTCCGGTTGTAGCCTCCTGTCTCCTTACCTTTCTAAAGTAATGACAAGTAGCTTTAATATAACTCCTACTCTCCTTACAGATTTAGCCACTCTGTCATTATTAAAAATGTGCCTATTTCAGGTGATTGTTAGTAAATTCTGTTTTGGGTGAGTGGGAATCAGCTTGTACTCAGGAGCTCATGTGTATCTTTTTGTAAGTGCAGAGCAAATATTGCAGGAAAGGCAGAAATCAGGGTAGAAAAAAACCATGGAAATCAACAAGTTTAGCCAGGGAATGCACTGTGTAGCAGTGAGTTGGTTATAGATAATATTATCTATATTTATAATCCTTTCTGCAAGAAATCTGTAAAATGCCATGTCGTTGTGTTTTGGGTTTTTTTTTTTTTTTATCCTGCATCTATTATAAGACCAGGGATCTTCTCTATTCCTCTTCATTCAGTTTGTTTTTACAAACCCTTTCTCAATTTAGAGATACACAATAATTGCAGGCCCTGTCTACTCTCAGGGCCACCTTTGAGACCCAGAGTGGAAGATCAGGACTGATTTTCTGGTTTTGACAAACAGGATGGAGACTGGAATATGATTCCAAGCAGAGACATTAGAGTTAAGTGTTTGAGAGGCCTTTTTTATCTTGAGGTGGAATTAAAATTTGTTGATGCATCCAGTGTCTTTTAATACAATCAAGAAGCTTAGAGAGGAACAAAGTGAGGCTTTTATTTCAACTGGAAAATGGTTTCTGCCCAAAGAAATTGTGAGAAAACGTTTCTGTAAGAGGACAAAGAGGTTTTCCAGGCAGAAAGTACAAAAGCTGTTTACATGGGCTTCAGCATTTGATCACAAAGCCTAGGGCAGGGCTGGAGAGAGCTTGTGACAAAGCATTCTTCCTTGAGGAAAACCAGCAAGAGGGAGTGAACTTCTAGAGCAGATCAGGCAAGACCCGTTTGACGGGCTTTAAACCCCTCCAAAATGCCACGCTTCTTTGTAAAAATGCCACCCCTTTTTGTGAAAAGTCATTCTACCATAAAGAGGACCCTTTCCAAAGCCACTTTGCAACACTGGCTTTGCCACTAACCTTGTAACTCTAACAGACACAAAATAAATGAGGTAGAGAAGTGAATCCTCTCAAATAAAAACAAAGCCAACAAACACAAAAAAACCCCAACAAAACCACAAAAAACCCAAACCAAACCAAAAAAAAAACCCCACCTCCCAAAAACGCAACAAACCGAAAAACAACTTTCTCAAATATAATTTTAAGAAATAGTATTTATTTCTATACACCTATTTGTATATTTAAAAAAATAGAGAGAGAAAGCAAATGAGTCCAGGAAATTCCCCACTGACCTGCTATTGATTTTATGCAGAAAGAGCTCAGATCCTGCAGCAATGGGATGCATACGTGCCACTTATAAACATCTGGAAGCTTCTTGTCAAGCTGAAAACCCCAAACCAAGAAGAGCCTCTGGCTCCCACATGCTTTTGGCCTGTGTGACTTGCACTGTTTATGGAGAAATGTGCTTGCCTTAGACCCACACCTTAAATTAAAGAGAAGGGGAATATTCTGCTCAAGGAGCTCTGACCTGGGCGAGGGATGGATGGCAGCGTGGCTCAGCAGCTGCTTTCTGACCTTGAGATGAGACTGGTGCCTTTGCTGATGGAATAGGATGGGACTTTATTTATTTTATATCAAGTTTTATATGCCTAGAATTAAACATCTCTTGGGATCCCACTACAGCCAGTTGTAGCCCTGAGCAAGTGAAGTTCTGACATGTGGGTTTATCAAGGTGAATCATACAAACAGTGCCAGTCTGGGTGAATTAGAGATGGTCCATTCTCCACCACTGAGAAGGCAGAGATTACACCTGACACCCAGAACGGCTGATTCTCTGCCTCACCAACCCTGGGCCCTGGATTAGGGAGTCTGGTTTGGATTTTGTCACCTGTCCTGTGGTCCTTGTGAGCAATTCCATGTTTGCATGAGTAATGCATAGACTATTCTAAATTACTGAGAGCTCAGGGTGGTGATGATCAAGCTATAAACATAGGATTCTAAGTGACCTTCACAGTGGCACCTTCCTGCCACTTTGAGAAAGGGGACACTTGAAGCTTGTGGTGTCGGGGCTTTGATCAGAACAAGCCAGAAAGTCCTTTCTGCTCAGGAGCAGTAATTCTGATAGCTCTTAGATGAGGATGTGGACACTTTGAGTGCAGCCACTAGTCTCCAGGCATTTGTGTGAAAGGGCAGTGAGGTTCTTTGCTGGGATTTAGGAGAGCCTGGGAGCGGAAGCTGGGAAGTGTGGGGGTGTGTGTGTCCCCCATGGCTTGTCCAGGCTGAAGAAAACCATCTGTCAGATCAAGTGCTCCCTGCTGGCCTGGTGGGCACAGAAAAGATACAGCAGACAGGACATATGTGAACACCCATCCTCCATCCTTCCTGTGCATCCTGTTATCAATGGCATTTTCAGGATCCCACAGCTTTCTCCAAGCCTTACTTTTATCCCTGGAGACTTGGTGGGTTTTGTTCTTTGTCAGGGACCAAAGAGACACAGTCTATGTTAGGGAAACACAAAGGCAGATTTTCTGCCAAGGAGAAAATTCTGTGGTTTGTCTGTGAGCTGCAGGGGCACATCAGAAATGTGTAACAATCAAAGCTGAAAGTCCAAACAGAGCCATAGTCCTGCTATCATCTGTCTCCTTCCCCCTGACATGGACCTGGGAGATGAATTAAGAGGTTTCAGTGATCCTTTGTTCAAGTTTCTTGGTCGGTCACTCATCTACCCCTTACCACCCCTTGGGCTCCCTTTTCAGCTACTTCCCCAAGCAGAGCCCTTCCAGTCTGTGTCTCTCTGTGGGCAGCTTGTGGGGGCAAAGGGCTCTGCTCTCCCCTGGTGTCAAACCTCTGCCCAAATTCTGAATGAGCTGTGGCTGTGCGGCAGGAGAGGGACGGAGGTGACGAGTGCCTGCTGGATAGATTCCCAAATAACTCTCATATGAGAAGGGTGATGCAGAATTTAAACCAGTTGTGGTGGTGGGAAGCCAGAGGTGACTTTACTAAAGGAGGTGAGGCACAACAGAAGAGGGGAGAGGTAAAGGGCCACAACTTGGGGTGAGGGCTGTGCACCCCACTGCTAAAACCATGGCTGGCTCTCAGCCATATGACCATTTCTTTGCAGGGTGATACAGCTGCATGTTCTGTTGGGCCAAGGGGAAACAGAAAGATCAGCTTTAATTATTACAGCCCAAATTACATGATGGAATGAGCTGATCACGTAGCTCGTCTCTATGTCATAGTTGGCATGTGGAGCAAATACATTTGTTTCCAAGGATTATAGGCCAGAAATGTAGCTATTATAAATCCTCTTATCTATTCCATGAGGCCTTTAAGAAAACCTTTTGATTTTATCTTGGGTGTGCTGAAATATGTATGAAATGTCACTTTCCCTGCACATCCAGAAATATGGCTCTTGCCTATCACGGTGTGTTCACTCAAGACATTATTTCATCCCCCTGGTATGTCATTAACCACACCACCCCTTCCTTATCAGCCCACTCCTGACCGGGAGGAGCACTCGTGTACTGCCTGTCCTGTTGTTTTCTGATCCATTTGGGTTGGGCACACAATCCCAGGTTTGGGCTGAGTGTGTGACCCTCCCTGCAAGGAGAGACACGAGGCTTAGCGCTTGCCTGACCTCCAGAGTCATTGATACACTGGAAAAGTTTACCTGGATCCAAGCCAAGCTAGACCCATGCCTGATGGAGAGGTGACCATTTTCTTTCCTCTCAGAAGGGTCCTTGAGAGATGGCATGGAGAACCTATTCACAGCACTTACTGGCAAGGAGTCTGTTACTCCATGTAGCTTCTCTCCTAGGTTCCGTTTACTGCCTGAGGCAGCTGCTTTTCTGGTAGATACAGAAATTATTTTATTCTTTAAAGAAAAAGCAGAAAAGTGACACTCCCCCTTGGATCCACACAGCAGCTCCTGACTAAGGAATACTACATTGCCCCATCAAACCTGGCCTTGAACACTGCCAAGGATGGGACAGCCACAGCTTTTCTCAGAATCCCATTCTAGAGGCTCACCACAGTCAAGACACTTAAGTCTGATCAGACTTTTCCAGGAGAAAGTGGTGGCCCCATGTAGTAGGGAGTTACACTTGTTTGGATGCTTCGATGCTACATCCTGCAACTACAATAAATGCCTCCTTCACCAAAAATTTTAATCTGCTGGACTAAAGACTCACGAGACTTATCTCAAGTCCTCATTACATTGTGATCTGTACCTTCCAGGATATCTGGCTTCTATGTCTCCAAAATCTGCCTGAGATTTCTACTTCCTGAAAAAAGGAGATGGTTTTAGAGATAGAGTATCACTTATAAAATGAGAACAGAGCACCTACAGCATACCCTATTCATCCATAAGCTCAAACCAAAACTAAACGCCTGTGAGGCATCTTGGCAACATTTTGAGTCACTGCCTTCAATGTCTGATGAATACTGTTGGTTTTAAATTTTCACCAAACATGAAGAATTTCCTATACAGAATTTTCTGTCCAGAATTTTCCCATGGGGAAGGTTCAATTTGCAGCACGTTTATGGTGCTGCCATCAGGGTGGTGAGGCAGCCTTCAGACAGCTGCTGAGGAATGAATGATGAGAGGGAGTGAAATGGTGCAGGGCATACAAAACCTTTGCCTGCAGATGGTGTGGCTCCCGCTTGGAATATACCCCTGTGCTGGACCATCAGCTTTACTCTCTTAAAGGGACTTTCACTGTGGCCAAGAAATGGTGTAGCAGGTGGAACCTGGTGTGCTCCAGAGCAGACAGAGCAGTGGAAAGCCAGGGAGATGGCAGAAGCTGGTGGAGCCTTCATCCAGCATGTCCCAGTGGCATTGCCTGCTCTTCCTCTCTGTCATTGCTACTGCCGTCTCCTCCTCTCCATCCCCACGATTCCTGCTCTGCTTCTCTCCCCTCTCCACTCTGCCTCACTAAACCGATTTTCCTAAATCTATGCAGAACTTAATTCTCATTCATGGTCTTCTTTCCCCACCACAAGATTTTAAACAAGCTTCCAAGTGGAAGAGAACATTTTCTCCTTGCCCCCCACACGGTTGCTTTGTGTAGTTTCTGTCAAAACAAAGCTGAATAGCAGCAAACTCTTCACTGACCCGTCACTCGAGAGGCTGTTGTTGTCAGCAGGTTCTCCATAACCGCCTCATCCATCCTCCCGCTCCACGTGGTGGCTTGGGTGTGTGACAGATTTGCAATCCACACTGCATTTTTAATAAGCCTGTCCTCCCTCTTTGGACGTCAAAGGCACCATTCTGAAAGTCAATCTCAGCCTCTGACCTCTCCGAGCTTCCCTCTTATATTTAATCTGGAAATACTACTCTGAAAGATGAATATGATCTGCCTGCTTTATGCTCCAGCAGCGCCTCCCTGCCTTGCCAGGGGCTCTGTGGCGTTGTGCCACTGCCAGCACAGAGCCCGCCAGGCTGCCTCGCTCACACCCGTGTCCGTGTCCCCAGGTGCCACAACAACACATCTTCTAAATACCTCCAGGACTCAGCCATTTCTCTGAGCAGTCTGTTCCACTGCTTGAAAACTCTTGCGGTAAAAAAAACTTTTCCTAATATCCAACATAAACCTCCCCTGGTGCAACTTGAGGCCGTTTCCTCTTATCATATCACTTGTTGATTGGGAGAGCAGACTGACCCCATCCTGCTACACCCTCCGGTCAGGGAGTTGTAGGGAGCAAGAAGTTCCCTCCTCAGCCTCCTTTTCTCCAGGCTAAACACCCCCAGTTCCCCCAGGTGCTCTTCATCAGATTTGTGCTCCATACCCTTCCCAGCTCTATTGCCTTCTTCTGGAGGGTTCCAGCCCCTCAATGTCTTTCTTGTCATGAGGACCTCAAAACTGAACCCAGAATTTGAGGTGAGGCCTCACCAGCGCTGAATACAGGGGGACAATCCTTGCCTTGGTTCTGCTGGACACACTATTGCTGGTACAGTCGATGGCAGGGCTCATCTGATCTAGCTCAAGTTTGGCTGTGAACAGATTTTTCCGCTGAATGCTGAAGACATTCACTTGTCGATGGGCAAAATCACAAAAAGAATAATAGTTCAGCCTTTTGCTTCATTCTGTATTTGGCATCAATGGATTTTTCAAAGGAATGGAGTATTTTAATAAGGAAAAGTAGAATAATTCTAGTAAAACTTTCTCTTTTGAAATGGACAGATAAGCTTAATGACTTCATCTGGAGCATGAGACAGGCAAGTTCAAGTGTCAAGATTAAGTCTTGGATTTAGAGGTGTATCCAGCCAGCTTTTTCAGTAAAATGCTGTGTAGTTCTCTGAGGCTTCACATGATTTCTGAGCTTCACCTCCCCCATATGTACTACTGGCATTATGGGGAGATGATGCCTGACACAGGGCTGTTGGGAGCCTGGCTTTCATGCTAGGCATGAGTTACAAGACTGTTTGATGAAAGATGTTTTTGGTGTAATTCATGTTTCTGTCTGGTATTAGTACTATTCAAAATTTTGTCTCGTTTTGACAAACAGTTTAATGGCTTGTATTTTTCCTCTTTTTATTTTCTTTTTTTTTTCCTGCTTTCTATTGGGAAATGCAACATAAAAGGAAGAAGAAGATGAAGAAGAAGAAGAAGGGTCACCACAGAAGCAGCTGGATTTGCCAGTCTTGGAGTATGAGCCCTTATCAGGTATGAGCGATGTTCAGAGCTTGCATCCATTCTGTGGAGCAAATGAAAACCAGTCTTTTCTAGATGGGCCTGAGCTGGGATGATAATGTGCTGACATTCCGATCATGGCAAATGAAAGGAGAGGTATCTGTGATAACAGGCCTGGAAGTTGTTGCATGTCTATTACAGCTTGTCTATTGTCTTGGGATTTGTTTCAATTTGTGAACACAGTGGTTCTCTGGGTCAGGCATTTGCAGCTAATGCAATTGAAATTGGCTTTCACCTCCTCCCTTGCAAAAGATAGTGACTGTGTGTACACGGAGTATTATATCTCTCCCTCAATCTGTACACTGCAGAGAGAGGTTCTTACAGCATGAATAAAGAGGAATTTGTCCATATCCCCCTATAAAGAACTTCATTCCCTTTTTGCTAACAAGAAACAATGGGCCATGAAACCTCTCTGTAAAGTTTTGGATATGAATCACAGCCAGGCTAAAGGTTGTTAACTCCAGTTTGTTAGATCTTGCAGTTAAAATCACTGGCAATTCCCAAAACATCTGCTAAAATATATCCAGCAGAGTCTTTATTTCTGCCAGTCTGAGCCTGTTTTGGTGGGAAGTTCCTGCTTCTCCTACCTTTACCTACCCAGATTTACTTTGGGAGACTTGTGCACCTCCTGCTTCCAGATGTGCTGGGGGAAGTGGACAAGAGGTATTTCTTACAAAGAGAAGACTTCAGACCTGCTATGAGAACATCCATCATCAGTGTTACTGTCTCTTCTCTGGCCCAGCTGCTGTGTCTGCTTTGTGGACGCAAAACCTGGAGGGATTATATCTTTCTCTTGTGGCTTTCTAGACAAGGCAAAACAAAGGAGAGGACAGCATAGCTTTCAGCTGTGTAGGTTTTCCCCCTGCCTTTCCCTCCCTGCCTGGTTTGCTGTGTGCAGAGCAATAAAATAAAAACATTCTCAGCAAATCTGTGGTTATAGATGGGGGGGAGGGGGCTGTGTTTAATATGGGCCCACCCAGACAGCAAGTGAGAGATCAGAGGTGGAAAAGGGCCCTGGAAAGAGTTCCCTGGTCTTATATTTATGGTGTTTAAAATTTTCTGGGCTAGTGAATTAATTGCTTGGTAATATCCAGTGCTGGGACATACATGTGCTGTAGCCTGAATTTGCTGTTTATTTATGATAATACAAGCCCTGGTGCAAATGACTGTCACCAGCTGCAGATGCTGAGATTTAGGATGCTAGGACTGGAGAGGGGAAAGCACAGCAACAACTGAGCAGCTGCTGGTCAGGGCAGTGCATCAGGACAAACCTGCAGAGGGATGGCATTTGAGCTGAGAGAGACGTGGAAAAAATGTAGGGGGGGGAAAAAAGCCTTAAACCCAAGCTGTGCCATCTTCCCCACTCATGTCAGCTCTGAACCAGCCTGGCATGGACACACAGGGCTTCTGTGCAGCATCTGTGCCACATCCTGATGGCCGTGCTGCAAGGATGCAGCGCTGAAATTAAACATTTGTACCAGTGTAGCTTTTACCTGCCATCAGTTGCAATCACTCGCAAGATTGCTTTTATTTTTTGTGGCAGAGAAATGAAAGGGAACCTCCTGGCTCTGGCACTGACCATCCAACAGGCAAATTAGTGAGCAGAGACACTCTGTGAAGCACACAGCTCTGGGACTGGTGTTTCAAGAGTTAAGTGGAGATCAATATTGAGCCCTCTGAACACGATTTATCTAAACTCCACCAAAGAGAGAACATGAGCAAGGCTTATGTAATTTTCCAAACAGATGAATAACAAATATTTTCCATGTAAAGTCTGAAAAGCTCAGACATAATTTTATTATTGTTTTTTAACATTGCTCACAGGAATGTGTCTTTTTTAAAAATAAAACCCCACATATTTTCCTGACTTAAAAACAGAATGGTGCAGACAGAAAGGCAAGTTTGTGCAGAAAAAAATCTTTTTAAAAAAACACCAACAAAAAGATTGTTTTTAATAAATCATAAAATAATAGAATAAACTGAGAGAATGGTTTGGATTGGAAGAGACCTTAAAGACTATCTGGCCTAACTCTCCTGCCATGGACAGGGACAACTCTCACCTAGATCAGGTTGCTTAAAGTCCCATCCAACACTTCCAAGGATGAATATCTGAACAAAACTCAGTTCAGGGCAAGATGCCAAGAGGAACTGGAAGGAGAGACAAAAGCTCTGGGAACCACTGTGATGTCCAACTCCTGTCTGCATCTGTCTGCAGATGACTCTGCAGCACAGAACAGCCTTTCCCAGTCCAGGCTGGCCATGGAACCTGGCAGGAGCTGTGCTGGGTGACAGTGAAGCTGCTTTGCCTGGTGAGGCTAAGGGAGTTTTCCCCTCAGCATCTCCTTAGGCCTCCCTCCAGGTGGGCACTAGATCAGTATCTTCCTCTTCTGTGATTGCCCAGGCCCGTTTCTGCAAAAAGGGGCTAACTCTGACCACAGGCAGTGCCCATGTGCTGCTGAAGACCTTCCTGGTGAGCCTGTAGGTTCCAACAAGCTGCAAAGAATGGAAGAAGGAGCAGCACCCCTGGCAGAGCCAGGAGGAAGGGGTGAGGGTATTTGGCTGTCTGGGGAGTGAAAGGGTGGGGGAAGCTCTGCCACAAATTCCTCATCTTAGCATCTGCTAACCTTGCTGCAGGCAGCCAGCTCCACCTTCACTCTCTGTCACACTGCTCCTCCTCATGCTCTTTGGTGACAGGTCCCTCTGTGTTGGATTATACCCTTTCCTGACCTAGCTCTGGGCCACTACCTAAACATCGGCAGCACAGGGATCCCTGCTAAGGGCTTTAGTGTGAGCCCTGTGCAATGCAAGGAGGAAGTTCTGTCAGCCTTCTCACCACTGCTTTGCAACTGCAACCTCCCCAGCCCCATCATCCATCACCTCTCCCAGCACAGACACCACGAGCAGCGCTGGCACGGGCTGTGAGTTCCACAGGGACACAGCATCCAGGGAAAGGCCAGCTCCACAGACTAGCCAAAAAACACCCATCCCTCCTCCACAAACCTTGAAAGCAAAGCCAAAGTAGGAAACCAAGGGAAACGAAGGAAAAACAACATTCTGGAGCCTTGCTAAAGAAAACCCTCAGGGTGGCTCCTCTCCTCTTGCTGCTGTGGTGTGGTTACAGCTGCACCACAAGCCAACTGGCCATGTTCCAAGCAAAGCAGAAAGCACATTTCTGAGCAGAAATCAGGGGCTTTGCAGGTAATGGGCAAGTGGATGTAGCTGCAGTAATTTAATATATTAAGGACTCTGACTGGATCTGCCGCTTATCTGCTTCTGCACCAGGGAAGATGATTAAATCTTCTAGTGATAAAGACTATGGAAATGCCAGCTCTGGATGGTGAGGTGCCCAGTGAGACCAGGGCGTGTGTTCATTCCTGCAGCCTTTCAGGTCAGCCTGTGCTGTTGATGACACTAAAGCAAACATCTGCACTGTTGCAAAATGACTTTTTTAAAAAATGCCTTTCTTAATCTAGGGCAGACTTCCTTCAATTCTGGCAGGATCAAGCCACAGGTATTTTTAACCAGTGCTGAAGCAACTGCATTTTTGTTCAGCCGCAAAACAGGGTTTTCCGGGTTCAGCAGGTCTCTCCTCTGCTCAGGGCTCTCTGCTGCTCACAGGGCTTCTCCAGTAAGCCACAACTTCCTTCTACAGCTGCTACAGAATGAAATATTTTATGATCTGGAACTTTAACCTTTTCTAAGATAGCAGCTACCATGATAAAAGCCAGAACTGCCCAAGGTGTTTATATCCTTGGCAAAAAAGCTGCTTGAGCAAAAGTGGAGCTGCAGGTTAAAAAATGGCAAATGAAGCAGGTCCTAAGAAAGTAACTTGCTGGAGTAACCCACTGGTGCAAAGTGGAGTTCAGCCTCTGATTTGGGTCTTGCAAACCAGCAAATATCTCATATCCAGATTAACCTGCCTCAAGCACACTGCAGTTTCCTTTGTATGAGTGACTGGTGGTCAAGCCAGTCATGACCTTGCAGCAAGAGTGTGTCTGTGGGTAGAAAGATCTGGATTCTGTTTCCATCCTGTTACACAGCACCTATTGTAGGGTTTGTGCGTGTTCCCCTCTGCAGTGCCATGTGTAAATGGGAAGCTGAAAATCCCAGGCAGTGCTGGAAATAAAAGAGAAGAAAGGGCCCAAGTCAGGTGGCTGTTTTAGTACATGGAGCTCTCTCAACGTGGCTTACCCTCCATTGACAAAAATTCTCTTCTTGCTCAAAGCTTCAGCAGCATCACAGGTGCTCTTCCAAATTATAGTCCATTTGTTTACATTGAGACAAAAATAGGAACTTCAAAAAAAATCCCTTCCTGCAGCCCAGGATGCAAATATACAGCACACACCTTGAATATAATTGAAAATAACAACCCATGGCACACATGACTTGATCCAAAATACAAATACCACGTAACATGTCAGGGACCAGAGAGCAGATCCTTTCATGTTTGGTGAACTAGCCCTGACCTGTCTTTCCTGAGAGCAGGAGCCTTTGTCACAGCCCATCTGAAGGGGGGCAGACAGAGGGAGGGTTCCTTGGCAGCTCCTGCAGACACCAAGGAGCTGGGGCTGTCCCTCTGCAGGGTCCCTTCCCTGCCCTTGGTCACTGACATGCACCAGCCAGCTCAGGAACAAACTGCTGTGGGTATTGCTCTCCAAAAAGCAGATGGTTTGCAGTTTCCCTTGTGGTGTGGTTGATAGGCAAGCACATGTTAGGGGATTTATCTGTGTTTCTTGAAATGGCCAAGTGGAGTTGGAATCTGGAGGGATTTCTGGTATTTCCTACCTTCAGTCAGACTAAACATACTTAAGGATGACCTTTATCTTGATATCTTACCGCTACCTCTTCTAATCCTGATGTCTAAAACAAAGCAAAGAGATTCCTGGAAAAGTGAGGTTGAAGAAAAAAAAGGTGCTGGTCCTCCTCTTTTTCCATCTCTGGAAAGGGAATCTGGTCATTAAGGGGTTTGGCACTTCAGCCTGGTTATTATTTTATTCCATATAAATCCAGAGTTCTTTCATTGTGCTCAGTGAAACTTTCCTCACCTTCTGCATTTTTTTTTTTTTTTTTTTTTTTT
>WBMY01015302.1:738867-764431 GCA_013397315.1 Donacobius atricapilla
TTTTTTTAATATAGAAAATGTAAATCCATTCTATTTAAACTACTTTTGGACCACCATAGGTCCCTAGCCATTAAAAACTTCATACTGGAGGAATTAATGCTCTCAGTTAAAATATCAGTATCCTTGAATCAGAGTCAGCAGAACTTCGGACCAAATAAAGCTTTTGCTTTTAATCATAAAAGTTGTTTCCCAGAGCAAATTCCAGGAGAACAATCTGTTGTCAGCATTGCTTTTAGGGAGCACCGAACCTCTGGCAGACCTGCTAGATAGAAATCCTCTTCCGGAAGCTTCTGCAAGGAGTTTTCCTCCAATCTTTTGTATCCCACAGACTCTTTCCCTCCAGAATTAGGTCGTCCTCTGCGCTCAGTGAGAGATCAGCCACTTTGGCACAACAGACTTGGTCCAGGTTTTTATTTCACACTTGGGATTCTCCAGCATCTCCAAGCTAACAGTTCTTAGAAAAAGTCTTTAGAAAAGAAATAAATAGTAAGTTTTTATATTAAAAATATTGCATGCCTTGCCATATTTCAGGAAAGTCTGTGTGCAAGGATCCATATGTGTCACTCTCCACATCTGCTTGTGTGAGGAGCGACATTCCCTCTCCTGTCCTCCTGCAGAGTAAGACTGGGCATATTATTTGTGTGTCCTGAAGAGCCTCTAGCAGACAGGCCTTTCAGTGAAGAAATGGTTCCTAATATCCAACCTAAGCCTCTTATTTCTTCTTCTTATGGTCTCCCTTCTTTTCACTCAAAGCAATGTATGGGGGAGGTAAATGAAGGCTCGTGCAATATTCAAAGTTTTAAAACTCTTTAGTCTTGAGACTCTTTTTATGGAAGAGTTTGAGAGATACAGAACTTGTATGGGGCTAGTTAGGGAAGGAGAGATATAAGAAGACCAAATTCAAGGGTGTTTAAACTATTATCACGTCTAGAAGGGAAATATAATCTTCACAACTGAAGGGATATGCTTATCTGCTCTTGAAATCACTGGTTTCAGACTTATTTGGAGGTCAGATACTCATCTATCTGGACTTCATGTCAGACCCAGTGTAGTGACCCTCATGTTGTTCCTATCCATGTACATGCCACACTCCCTGCAGCTAAACTCTTCATGATGAGTCAGTTTTGCATCTAGGTTGAATCTGTCCCTAATTCCCTCCTCTTAAAATCCCAACCAGCCTCCCAAACTGAGTGCATAAGAACCATAAAACACTTTAAGGGGCTGCTGAAAAGCAAATTTCAGTAACAAGGAGCTGTTTGCACACAGTTCAAGGATTTGGCAGCTCCTCTTACTCAAGTCAGTAGAAAAAAGCCACCATTATCTTCCAGGCTTTGAGTGTTGCTCTGCACATTTAGTAGCACTGTGTTTACTAGTCAGTGCTGGTTTTATTTGTGAAAGGGGAGCTGCAAACAAAGCTCTTGTCTCCAGGAGTGGGGGAGGCTGGATTTCCTGTGGGGAGGAAGCTGGGCAGGTGATGAAAACTTTGTGGAAAGATTTGTTTTGCCAGCTGTGCTGTGGTGGGATACATCCCAGTCACCCCACACCTATGGCTCCTGCTGCTTGTCATGCAGCAAGAATAAAACCTCAAATCTCTTGGGGTTTGTTCAGACTGGAAAGTGCATCATTACAGCCAAAAAGATCAGTAGAGTGTTTCCTGCCTCCAGCCTGCAGAAAGTGGGATGTCAGTGAGCAGCAGCACATCTTCAAGGGCCAAGAGGAGACAGGGAAAGCCACTGAGGAGTTACACAAAACCAAGTATTGCTGGGAACTACAAAGAGCTGGAGACTGTAATATCTGTGATGTAAGGGCTGACTAGGGCAGAGAAAGGTTAATTTCTATTCTTTCTGCTAAAGACAGTACAGAAGCACCCACACTCCTCAGCACCCAGCCATGCCCTGAGCATAAAACCAGTTAGTTACCCAAGAAAGGATGAAAGCTCCCAGTACTCTGTGGTCAGAGCAGGCAGGACACCACCAAGCAGGGCTGCTGCTCACAGCAGATTGAACTGCGCTGCACAAAATTCACATTCCCCCCACTGCCAACCTCCTGCCCTATTTCAGTATGGAGAGTGGGAGAGTACAGGATTGCTGCCAAGAGGTACCTGAAGATCCTCCAACAGCACTGAGGGAGGAGTCAATAAAGAAGCAGATGAATTTAGGTGCTTGGTTTTCCAGACCAGGCAATGAAAAACTGTGGTTTTCCTCAACTGGTTGCTGGAGAAAGGGCTCTCCTTCCTAATGTCTGGAACTGCATGAAGCATCCCAGTCCCAGGCCATGCCTGGAGCAGGGTAAATGATGTGCTCTGTAAAATATGGTCAGGTTTCTGTATCAGATTGGTTAAATATGCTTCTGAGACAGCAGGGTCTTCTCCATGCTAGACTTTGCTCATGTGTTTAAAATAGCTCCTACGCTTCAGCAAATGCAGATTCCTGCTCTCTGAGGCCCCTCAGATCCGTCTGCTCAGGCTGGCAGAGCCCAACTGCAAGAAGCAACAAGCTGCAGGACCATCTGGCTTCAAAACAGCAGTGCCAGGCGAAGCATGGCCCAATGCAAAGGAGCAAGAGCAGAGGCCATCCACCCAGGGTGGTGGTCTGTGCCCACCACGGCCCAAGAGGGCCACACTGTGTCCCCAAGGCATGCCTCCACCTGCTTCCTATGGGAAAAACAATCTCTGTGCCATGAGCATGAGGCTGAGGAGGGACAAGTCACCTCCCCCGTGCATCCCTTCAATACTCAGCACTGGTGCAGGGGTAGATTTGGGCCCCACTGCCTGTAGGGAACATCAAGAGGAACGAAATAAGACATTTTTATTTTCATCATGAGAAGTACTTGCTGTGGCACGTCAAATAGATCATGACTCTGATTTCTATAGGAGTACTCCTATACCTGGTTACAGGTTGAACATTCCTGGTGACTGGAAGGGAAGAACCATGGATGTGAGTATGGTCTGAGGATTAGAAGGACATCTAGGGGACCTGGGTTCAGGTTTTGTTCTGCCACAGTCCCTCTGTATGAACCAAAAGGAATCACCATCCCTGGAATCATTTAAAAGACATGTGGATGTCCACCGTGGTTTAATGGTGGACTTGACAGTGCTGGCTTAATGGTTGGAGCTGATGATCTTAAGGGTCCTCTCCAACCTAAAGAACTCCATGATTCTACAATCATTGTGCAATTTGTGTCTCACTGACCCAGTGATAATGGAAAGCAGTGCCATTTTCCATGCCAACAGTGATCGGGAAGAGGAAAGACATGCAAGACTGCAAAGGGCTGAGCTGTTGCAGAAGAGCACAGGAACAGCCAGTGCAAAGAAGCTGAGGGTGTACAATACATCTGGCCCAGTGGCAATTTAGTTGGTGATTTCTTACATTTCCATTTGGCTTCCTCTCCTGCCCCAACCCAGCTGCCTACCCTCTCACTGAATATCTGATTTCCCAGCTGGTAATCCTCACCCCATCCACATCCCTGCTGAATGTGGTCTAGACAGTCTAATTGTATATAATCCTAGAGCTATATCAACACCCCACGCTAAACCCTGCAGTTCTGTGCACACCAGGGATTCATCTGCACACGTATCTGCTGAGCAGTCAGAGCACATCTCATTTAGGAGAATGTTGGGGATTAAAAGGTGAGGGTGAGGTGAAGATGAAGGCACATTCTTCCCAGTGTGGGATAGACAACTCAGCCTCCGACTGATTTTTGCTTATGACACGACAAACGTTGAAGGGAGTCACGACGTCATCTCAGAGCACCTCGTGTTGTCCTTGCTCTGCTGCTGCTCCTTGCATCTCTTGCTCTCCTGCTGTCACCACCTCCCCCGTGACCCAGCTGTGGGTACCTCTGCCCATCTGAGAGGGGCACAACTCTCTGCACCCTCTGCCTGCCTCACTGAGGCATTGTATTCTTCATGGGTACAATTCAGTGCTGCCTTCTCGTTTCTGCTGCAGGACCTAGAAATCTCTTAAAATTACAACCTCTTTTCCCTTTTCTCTCCCTTCCCCTGCTAATGAGGAAGTCAGCCTCAGTAGGGCCCCCCATGAGTGATGCTGCAAGACCCAAGCTGAAGAGCTGACCTCTGAAATGACACCCTGGCCTCTGCTGAACCAGATAAGGTGCTGTGGGAGATTCTGGGAAAGGCTGTTGCACAGTGAAGACCTGGCTGGTATTTTTGCTTAACACAGGCTATTCTCTATCAGTCTCTAGGGCTTGTCAGTGCGCAAGCTTCAAGTTTTGGAAAGTGTGAAAATGAGCTGGATGAAATCAGGAAGGGAACTTATCTGGCTTTGCAGTAGAGACAGGGGCCAGATGCCGAGAGGTTACTGGGAAAAGAGATGACAAGTTTTTTTATGACAAGTGTTTATCTTCAATTGCTCACAAACATTCTTTGTCAGGAGAGGGTGGGTGGGGAAGAACAACATCTTCTATGCTTTGAAGCCTTAGAAATAGAGACACATTCTTGCTATGGCAAACACCCTTGCAAGTTCCAACAGCTGCATGCCCCAAGGAAGCACTGGAGCAAGTGGGAGAGCTCTATGGCAGATCATGTTGTGGTGTCACACGGCTGCCAGTTTCCTGAAGCATGTAAAGGCTAAAGGGGAACTTCATGGGAGTCAGGGGGAAAGGGCAGAGAGGGGACAACCTTGCCTGGGGACTGGGGTCTTTAGGGTGCGACCGGGAAGGTGTTGGAGTCAGGTGATGGACTTTTAGGGACCTGTTCACAGAAGAAAGACTCATACATGGCTCCTCTTACACAGAGGACATCCTGAGATTTATGAAGCAGAGAGAAGTGGGCAATAAGGAGACTCTTGGTAGAACTGCTGTGCAGTTCAGTGTGACAGGACAGCCAGGGAATATCCGTGAAGAAGCCAGCTCCTCACACAGACATGCACAGCTATCGAAATACCACCGGTGAGGCTGGGTTTCATTGTTTTTCCTTCCCTTCACTGACTTCTTTTTTGCCCTTTCCTTTTTTCTTTACTCTACCCAAAGTAAACACACTCTGCTCAGACTGCTGCCCTGACACAGCAAGTCAGGCTGGGTATAATAGCAATCCATGTTTTCAAAGCTCCACCAGATGAAGTGTGAAGGACTTCCAGCCCAGCTCGCAGGCTGACTCCCAGAGGGGTCAGCTGCTGGCGCATGGAGCAATGTGTTTCCTGCCCTGCAGCAGCAAACGAGAGGTGGATGGAGGAAACAGATGTGGAAAATACAGCCCCCCTCTGCAGCCTGCCTCTCAGATGCTGCAAAAAGCGGATTTGGGCTCTTTTTCGGTGTGGTGGTAATGACTGCTTAGTTTTGCTAATGGAAAAGGGCTGCTGGTTCTGGCAGTGGGGTTATCATGTTGCCATGCAAACACACAAGGCAGGAGGAAAACAGATTTTGTTTTTGCCTCTCGCTATTTTTCTTACTATTAGTCAGGTAAAAACTTCACATGGCACCTTGGTGGGTTTCTCAGACACAGCCAATAACAACAGTCTTCCCTTGAAGAAGAGAGGACTTGCACTGACTGCAGGGGGTGTGATAACTCTGGTCATCTCCCAGCTTCTTGCAATGACAGCTGGAAGGCTACAAGTCAGGTACAGCCATCCCAAGTGAGCAGAGCAAGTTTTATCTCCAGCAGAGGTGAGTGTTCATTAGAGTTTGCATGGTCAACAGCTCAGCTCTCTGCTAGGGAATAAATACACCACCCTCAGATGCAGCAACTGCCAAAAGCCTGGGAGCATAAACTCTGAAACACTCATTGGGTTTCCTCTGAAAAGAGAATTTGACAGGACTAAACTTATTTGCATGGAAAATTCCTTAAAGATGGGGACTGGAATCTGTTCTAAGCCGAGGCTTGCTGATGCCCACTAAATATCTTGTACATTATAACTGATGCACATGCAAACTCTCTCATTCTAATTGGAATATCTAGCTGAGAAAAGCCATTATGGAAATTCCTCCAATTATTAGCTATACACTTTATTTCGTCTTGGACTGCATTGAATCAGGAAGAGAAGTCTGATAAGGGTTTGGAAGAGGGTTTAAAATCAAAATATTCCATAGAGAATAAACCCATGAGGGATATGGTGAATCTCTTCGTTAAACAGATATACATGATCCCAAAATACCCACGCAGCTCTCACTTTTGGTGACTTTCCCAAAGAATTTTTTATTATTTTATGCCATATCCCCCAAACATCTGGGAACACAGAAGGCTCCCTGTGTATCCGTGGTGCATCTGCCTTCCTCTTTTCTTTGGAAAAGAATGGACATGGTCATGGACAAGAGAAGTTTTATAAGCCAAGCATGGAGCCAACAGAGCTGGGACTGCTGCCTGGGACTCAGCCATCAATCAAACAAATAATCACTAAATGAAGAAAGCACTGCTGTTGCTGTCAAAACCAGAGGAATTTTTATCTTCAGTTTCACAGGAAACTGGATGGGCCCCTTAATCTTCCTTACTTAGGGAGGGGCAGGAGTGGGAAAATACAACTTTTGCTAAGGAAGAAAAAATTATGCAGATAATGTGTAGTGTTTTTGTCAGGCTTTTAATTGCTGTTGCCAAGGAAATGTATATGCTTGGGTCAGGGATAGTGTAATGACAAAATGCAAACAGCTTGATTCATGTCTGTAGAGAGACAGAGCCAAATTCATCCCTGGTGCAATTGGGCCGAAATGCAGATATAGATTTGGTTTGTTATCTAGCTAGCAGTTCTATGTTAACATGTTCTCCCAAGCTATTTTATGAACAACATCTAATTTATTAAAAGGGAAAGTTTAGGAAATGTTTTTTTCATGATTTACTGCTACTTGCCTGCCAGTTGTTTGAACAAGGCTCCACCAGTCTGTTCCTCTTCGCATTTTTATTTGCTAAGAGAAATGCTCTGCTTTGGGATTTCAAATCTGCCTGAGCAAGCTTCTAAATCAACAGCAGTAATCCCTTCACCCTTGATTATCCCTTACTCCTATATCTTTTTTTACAAGACAGCATTTCTAAAATAATCAGCAATTATTAAATTCCCATTTGCAATATCACAGTGACTGCACAATAGTTTTACTACCTATCTGCTGCATAAATTATTGCTGTAGATCACAGTTACAACTTTAAAGCAAGGAGTTGGAATTAAAATGCTTATAAAGGTCTCTTGTTCTTTAAGTGTTTCCTCAGTCCCATCTCACTCATATCCTCATCCTGCATAATGAAGATCAATGGGAGCTTTTCCACAGCGTGGGATCACATACATCAATCCAGGCTGTGATCATGGAATAAACTCCAGGTGTCTGGGTCTGCACAGGACCCTCTTTGACTCCAGCAGAGTCCCCAGCACGACTCGGTCCTAGTTTGTGATTCCAGTGGCCCAGAGATGCACCCCTGCTGGGTGTCAGCACTCAATGCCTCTTCCTTTGTTACACAAAGGGGAAAATGGGAGCACCTTGCTTGCAAAGACAAGGAGTTTGGGGATGCTTGGCTTTCAGGTCAGGTCCATGCCCAGCTACGTTTAGGAGCTCATATCTCAATGTACCTCCCTGGGTATACATGCAGCTCTTCCTCCTCCAGCAGAGTCTGCAATAGATTTTTCCAGCAAAGCACAGGTGATATCAATTCCTCCTGAATTTCCTGCAGAATTGGAGAGAAAAGATGGGCTTCTCCAGAAACAAAACGTGGTTTCAGAGGAAATACATTCTCTAAGACACCTCTGATGGAAATCTCATGAAGCAAATGAAAATGTTCCAAGGTTTGCCAAACAAAACTGAAAATTTTATGATTCTGATCCAACATTTTTTGATTTGGGGGGGTTTACAAAAAGCCTCAAAGATGCCTATAGAGGGAACCTCCAGTTAGATGTTACCAGACTGGATTCTTGCAACTCGATGCCAAGTATTGATATGGAAACTGTCAGGGTGGCTAAATCTTGTTCTAAAATACCGAAGAGGAAGCAAGCTGAGGAAGAAGAGAGGGAGGGGTACGAACAGATCTTTGATAAGGGGAGCTTTTAGCTGTGGAATGAACTTGCAGTGCTATCTTTAGGAGCCAGGAAGCAGGAAAGATTAATCCTAATCTTCCAAAAGACCTTGCTACCCCAGCAGAAAACGACAGACACTGTTGGAAACTCTACATTCCTCACTCTAATTGTCACCAAAAATGTCCACAATGTTCTTATGAAAGTTGCAACTGGAAGCAAAATTTTTTAAAACCTATAAAATTAATCAACATATAAAAAAAATTAACTGAAGACACTAAGAAGTTCATCTGCTCCCTATTTTATGTGACAGATGACTCTGTAGTACAGAGCCTGATGGAAAATCCAGAAAGATGAGTGCAATTCCCCACCAGCACACTGCAGACTTGCTGCACAATTGATGTTTTTCGTAGTTTAAAGCATTGGAATGTCATAGAATCCTAGAATCACAGAACACCAGGTTGGAAAGGACCTCAAGGATCATCCCATCCAACTTCTCTTGGCAAAAGCACGGTCTAGATGGCCCAGGACCCTGTCCAGCCTTATTTTATAAGTGTCTAATGTTGAGGAATCCACCACTTTCCTGAGGAGATGATTTCAGTGGCTGCTTTGTTTTCATTATGAAAAGTTTTCCTCTTGTGTCCAACCAGAATCTCCCCAGGAATTTCTTGTCTAACTCATCTTTTCTAAGTGGCTCCTTGTGAAAAGGGAGTCTCCATCTTCTTTGTAGCCATCCTTTGAATACTGGAACATGGTGATAAGGTCTTTCCTAACACTTCTTTTCTCCAGGCTGAACAAACCCAGCTTTTCCTCATACAATGGGCTTCCCCGTCCTTGGATCATCTCTGTGGCTCCTCTCTGCACCCTCTCTAGCCTGCCCACACCTCTTTTTGATGTGGGGACCAAGACAGAACACAGAATTCCAGGTGTGGCCCGACAAGTGCTGAGTAGAGTGGGATGATGACTTTTTCCTCTCTGCCCTTGTTGATGCAGCCCAGCATCCTGTTCTTTCTTTGCAGCAGCAGCACAGAGCTCACTCACCCTGAGCTTGCCCACCAGGACCCCCAGGTCCCTTCCCACAGAGCTGCTCCCCAGCTGGGCTGGTCCCAGCCTTTGCTGCACTCCTGGATTGTGTTTTCCCAGGTTCAAGACCTTACACCTGTCTTTGCTGAACTTCACAAGGTTCTTGTTCGCCCTTCAGCCTATCCAGGTCTTCCTGCATGGTGGTTCTCCCTCCCAAAGTGTCCAATTCCCCACTCAGTTTGGTATCATTGGCAAAATTTATCAGAGTACACTCGATCCCATCATCCATGTCAGGGATTTGTTGCTAATCTGTCCTTCACAAATACCTGCTGTTATTTCTTGCTGGTATAACCCTGATCCTGTATATTTCTAACCTACTGTTTACTGTTATCTGTTGCACAGGAATGCTGGAAAAGCTCAGGTTTAAAGAATTTGGAAATGCCCTGGAGGGATCTTATTTTGTTGGCTTTGTTTTCAGCTTCAAGTAGCTGTTACACTTTGTAGACATGTAAAACCACATTAAAAAAAAAAATTAAAAACTCCAAGATCAAATTAGGCTGGTCCTAGGCAAACTTAACAAAGTTTGTCTATTTCCTGTCAGACACACAGACTGTTCTGCTCAGGAATTTGTGCCTTTCAGTCCACATTTAATTCTATTTGCTGCCTGATTTCTATTTATAATGCACAGAGCAACTTTATTTGCCAGTAACACTTTAAACAATGCCAGCAATATACTGCAATGTGAGCAGTATGGGAAAGAGGAGAAGGCTTTCCTAAGTGAGTTACCCAACTAAATTTCTGTCTTGTTTGAATGTACAGAGAACCACAGGAATGAACTACAGGTGTTCAAGGTTCACACTGGAGCCTGACAATTCTGTGTTAATAAGGGGCTGGGGGATAAAGGTTCTCTTAACCCTGTGGTGGCCAGAGGGGGAGGTCTCTTCTGTTTTCTTCACAGTTTTTTGTTCTTATGATCTGTGATTTTCTTTATTCTGTGTACACATTCAAACCAAACTATTGCAAGCTAAGCACAGACCTAAATCACAGGCAGAACCAAATCACTGAACCTTATGATTCTTTTTCCTCCCTCCATCCCACTGACATCACCTATGTCACTGACATCCCTACCTCTGTGCCTATGTCTTCACCAGATCTTTTCAGAGCCATTCATTTTCTTCTCACAGTTTTCCTTTCCTTTTAGAGTATGTCAGTCTGCCTGCTTTCATGTTTCCTCTCGCCATTTGAGCATCCAAACCTTTGTTGAGTGTCTCACTGGGTTATACAGATAAAAGCAAAGTTCTTGAGCCCTTGAGCTGATGGCTGAATGTCTGTGTCTTCAGATGATCTCACCTCAAGCAGATCCTTCAAACACATTGGTGCTTTCCCCATGGGGCTCTCAATTTCAGGTGCGGTGGTCAGCAGTCCAAGATGAACAAAAAATGGAACAGTTGCGTCTCTGATGTTGGTCTCAAGTATATCATTCTGTCAATTAAACTACTCCACAGCCCACACAACACCTAAATACTGTGTAGGAGGTGTAGTAGTATTGCCAAACAGCAGGTAAAAATCAAAAGAAAGTAGAGAGTTCACCGCAGTGTTTTGTTGAGTGATGGGGTGTTTGGGCTACCAGCAGTTTACATGAATTCATTAATGAAAAAATACATAAAAATCAGTGAAATGGCTGAAGGTTGCTAAAATATAAAGATACCATCTGTGGCTTGGCACATCCCATATCTTGCTAAGGACTGGGAAACCACTTTAGTTTTATTCTGTTCCTACATACCTTCACTGCTGGGCCTTGTGGAAGACACAAAATAGAAAACAACCATCAAGAGGCCAGTCTCATCTTTTAATGACACTTAAATGACAACTAAGAGCAAACTTCATTAAACCAAGACAATTCTTGCTGCACACCCTCAGAAATATGAGGTTAAACCAGCAGGATCTTACACAGGACAAGCGTCCGTCTCCAGCTTTGCTGCTTCCTCAGGTTTGCAGTTCAATAAAGTCACAGTAATTCGGAGCAGAGACACAGTCCAAAGCAATCAGCTCTTAGCCAGGAAATCCCCCCAAAGTCAAGAGCATAAATCTCCCAGCCCACGCAGAGCTTTGCATTCCTGCAGCACATGGGGCCCATTAACGCCCCTCACAGCCCTCAGGAATGGCAATGCTGGAGCAGCTCTGCTCCAGTGTCCTTCGGCTGCTACATCTACTCTGTTTGGCCCTGGTCCCTTTGGGGCTGTCGAGCATTTCTTTAGTATTCCAGAAAAAGCCTCAGTGGATTTTCTGCACTGCCCCCAAGCCCATGCCAGGTGCTGCAGGAGGGGCTGGAAGCTCTCTCACTTGGCTGGCTTTTAGGGCAGTCATGGAACTGAATTCCTGAGCAGTGCCAGCAAACCCTGTAATTTTGCTTCATTATGTTCAAATGAAGCAGAGTGAGACAGAGCTTCAATTTAGGGGTGTTCTTTTCTGACAAGGCTGAGAAATGTCATCTGTCACTGAGCAATGATGCTCAGAGGACTCAGCTAAGATTCTTCCTGTTCAGATCTGTTCTTTAGAAGCAAGAGGCTCCTACCACACTCACCAAAAAAAAGAAAAAAAAAGGTCTTTCCAAGCTCCTCATGCCTTTCACCAAAGCTTTTCACTGCCATATTTAGTATGATAGGTCGGGATTAATTTGCAGCATCAGTGGGAGGAGGTGCTCTGATACCTGGCCCTGGATGTAGACTAGAACTTTTAGATCTAAGAGAGGCCATTCATGATGAAGGACCTGCCACAGCAGCTCTATGAGAGACAGCTCTCACTGCCTGCCTTGGCCTCAGCTGTGCTGCAGCACGGAAAGGGAAGTGGGAGCCCAGCATAGAGCCGCAGACAGCTCTTCATATGTCTTCACTACCAGGTTTCCTTCCACTAAAGCTGGCCAGGGCTATTTGTTGGGGGATAGAGCAGCTGGTTTCTTCTCATGTGATTACAGCCTTAAAGAGGGAAATGGGTTGTAAAACAGGTACACTGTTTTCTCACATGGAGAAACATAATGCTTGTGTGTACCCTCCTACTGGAAAAAAAGGCCCACAGCATACTCATGGAGCACCTCAACTCATCTGAAATAACCCTGCCTGAACTTCAAAGTTATTTATAGTAATTTACAGACATTTGAAAAAGAAACAACACCAGCAAAGCTTTTTTTGTCTTTGTCTCAATAAAATGGGATGCACATTGTGTTTGAAACTTGAAAAGTTTTATACCGCTTTCAGTCTAAAGGGAGGCCTGACTTTGCCCTGTCTAAATGAAAGCCCAGCTGTGAACCTCAGTCTTACCAAGTCCTATGAGTGCTGAGGCAGTCAGACACACTTCCTAAAGCTGAGTGAGACAATTTCCAATCAAGACATTGAGAAGGAGGCATTGGTAGCCTTGCAGGCTGGACATGTACTGGAGATGTGAGACATCAGCATCAGTTAGGCCCAGCAGGATTTGACTGTGGCTCCCTCATCTTAAGAAAATGCCCTAAATTCTGAATTCTTACTATTCTGAGGTAGGACAAGCTGGTTATCATGTTGTCTTGATTTTCCCAGGAACACCATTGTTGCGGAAACTGGTTTGAAAATTCCCACAGAAACCCCTTAGGTCAGATACCTGAGTTTTCTTTGTTTTCTAGTAAAAATCCACCTCACTGGAAAATGCCCAGTCTTGTCTTAGCATTATCCTTATAATTTGCACCCATGGACACACAACTGCATGTGCATTTTGTTTTCCAGAACTGGGCACAAAGGAAGCAGTGCCTACAGTTTTGCTAAGCCCCATGAGAGGCACAAATTATCCTCCCCTACAACTGAGGACAGAAAACCACACTCACAGTAATTTGCAGGTACAAAACAAGAAAATATTTTTAAAAGGAAGAAAAAAGTCAAAGCCCTGGTGCATAGCAGGGATCTGTGTCTGTCAGGTTCAAATGCATATTCGGAGTGTGAAAGGGCACAGAGGAGTGAAAGAAGGCGGCATGGGGAGAAAGAGAAGTACCTTCAGGCAATTTAAACCCGTGTCAGGAAAGCAGGAAAGCAAGCTGAGGAGGTAAAATACACTGTGGAAGGCTGTGTGATATTTAATGAACTCCTTGCCCTTGACATCTGCTACTGACCAAAGAGGTGGGCACAAAATGCCCTATAGCTGAACCTACAGAAATCAGATTTACTGCCTTTGTGAGGTTCTTTCATTCTAATAATAAAAGTAGCAAAATTCTACTCATCCTATCACTTTTAATTCATGGCATTTCTGATGCTGTAAAGCCTGGCTCTGGTGTGAGTGCCAAAGAATCCATGTAGTAGTCCAAGCGCATGAGCAGGGATGTGGGATCTGACATGGATTTTTCAAACCAAAACCAAGGTGGGCCAATCTATGATGGTGCCATAGAACCGCAGAATGGCCTGGGAGGCCTGGTTGCCTCCCTGGTGCTGTCATGTCCCCAGGCAGAGCACCTTGGGCAGTAGTGCTTCAGCTCATGGATACCTCCCAAGAAGCAGCTCTTGTGTTGCTGTACTTGTTATAGTATTGAGGGACGCATGGATAACTCTGTCCTTTAATCCAGCACCTTTGTGAACAGGCAGACCTCAGCCATATCCCTGCTCAGCTGCCTTTTCTCCAAACTGCAGCTGAGTTTCAGCTTTTTCTGCCTCTCTTTGTGAGGCAGCTGCTCCATCCCCTTGACTTCAGCTGTCTTCCTCTGCACCTTCTCCAGCTCCACCAGGTCCCCACTCTGTTTGATACATCAAAGCTGAGATGAATTGTGCTGGGTTTGTTCTGCAGAGCCTTCTGACTCGTGTGACAAAGGGACACTGCGCAAATTATGAGTCACACAATCCTGGCTGATACAATTTGGAGACTAAGAATTATCTCTAACTCATAACACATTGTATATCAATTATTCCATAATTAATAAACGTTTCCTCATTTGTTTGTTTTAATTTCTGCAATCTGTTCATGAATAGTTTGTGAATATAAATAGTACAAAATCCAGGGAACAAATTGTGCACGGAATTATCTGCTGAGCTCCCTTTGCCATGAGTTTCTTGCCCTTGTTTTAGTTAAATTTGCACTCTAATTTATTGCACATTCCTTGTTTTTAATCACAACCTTGTGAGAATCCCCTGGAAATACCTTGCTTGCCTGTTCCTAACCAAACAGATCAACTCGCAGCTGGATTTAAGTACGGTTGATGAGAAAAGCATTTCATTGTTTCATCTAACTACCTCCTTCTCCTTGTTTCCTTCCACTGTGAACTCTCTAGTTAGCAGATTATTTCCTGGAGCAGAAAAAAGCCATCAGGCCTTTGGGAAGACTCCAGCTCTGCTAGGAAAGCTGCTGTGCTGATGGACCGACCGAATGCTTTCAGCTCCACCCTTTTCCTCTGTCCTTTCTTGCCATCACCTCAGCACATTCCCATGATCCCAGGCACCCAAGTGGATTTGCAGACCCCAGTCCTGTATCCTGTAGTCGGACACAGAGCTGTACCAGGGGATTACAGTATCCAGTAATTTAGGAATTGAATGGAACTGTTGTGTCACATATGAAATATGACAATCTCCTAACCCATACGTACAGTTTATTAATGATGGTTGAGATGGGAGAAGATAAACTGATGATATAGATATTCATGCTCTAGAGTCCTGAATGACCTAAAATGTCAGAAGCACAGAAATTTAGCCTAATTCCATAGATCTAAATAGCTCAGGATTCTTTTAATTGGGTTATGTATTTAGTTTAAATGAGCATGAGATGGCTATAAGTAGTCTCTGAATAATAAGATTAACAAAGGAGATGATTGAAACCAGAACCAGAACCATTTGTCTAGCATTTCCCAGTCAGGGACTTTTGATTATATCCCCGTCATTCCCACTTTGGATTTTGCAAACAAAGATCTGGCATATGCTGTCATAAGCAAACAGGGCCTCAGGTTCAGTGCTTGGAATGGTAAATTCATGTTTGTATGCAAGATGTGGCAGGTCCTAGGAGGGCTGGTGACACGCACTAAGCTTCAGCTTGCTCCCACTGATCCCTTGATCTCAGCGGGCTCTGAAATGAAATGTGCCACAGGGAACACTTTTGCCAGCCTTTTTCCATTCACTTAATTGCCAACAAAATGTGTGTCTCCACTCTGGATGCTGTGAGACTAGGACAATGACATCAGTGGACAAAACCAAGGGGCCATGAGTAAACACTACTGAGCTTCCCATCCCAAAATTCATTCTGTTAACACATACATAGACTAGAAAAAAACACTGATTTTCCATTCTGTCTCTTTCTGGGAATGAACATACGGAAAAAACACCACTCATCATAGGAGATGAATGAAATATCCCTCCACTGCCATTAAGTTCAGGGAATACAGACAATGAGAGACACACAGAGAAGGACTTGGTGTTACAGGCTATGGAAATTCATTTATCCACCTTTAATGCATAGGAAGTTTCCATGAAGAAGAACAAACAGAATCACCCACATTACAGGGTCTTCCCAGGATCACCTAAAGTCTAACATCAGTTTTGCTAGGAGAATTGGTATTACCAAAAGAAGATTTCTTTTCCGCCAGACACAGGTTTTTAGACTAAATGGAAATATTTGTTAAAGGTTTTAGGAAGGCATGTGGGTTTTGGTTAATAAATGAACAAACCCAGAAAAAATGTTTGATTTTAAACTGAAACAAAATTATTTTCAAGTATTTGTTGAAGTATTTTACAACAAAGCCAGAAATTATGTCTGAACAGCTGTTTTTATCAGATCAGAGTCAGCTTGAGTATTGTATGTGTACCAATAAAGACAAATTTGCAACTCAGTGTAACTCCTCTCAGAGGAGTTTATATAAACTCCTGCCAAAACCCACCCTGTAACTATGTCCATCCAAGTGGTGCACTTTCCCCTTATGATTTCCTCAAGGACATTTAGTCTGAGTAAAGACTAAATGCTTTATGCAGGGTCATGATGATGAGTGAATACACTGGGAAAACGCCAGTCTTTTCTACAGCCAAGGAAACTACTCTTTTCTCTCACTTCTAGGACTGTATTTTTCTAAAGATTGTTTTCTGATGTTTTCTAACCATCCTTTATTTCCACAGGACACTGAAGTGAATTATTTCACTTCTATGCTTCCAGGAAAAGCCAGCAGGAAGCCCTTTGTTTCCCTTTCTTCCTCCTTTGTGCTGAAGGGATTTATTTAATACAGCTGGGAGGTCAGGTCCCCAGAGGTCTATTTGTACGTAATTCTACAACTGCCTTGCATTATAAAAGAATGCAAATGCAATACGTATTGACTCTATGGGTCACAGTGGCACATCTTGTTTGGGGAAATATTGAAGTTATCTGTAAGTACATAAATAAGGGAGTGCACTGAAGTATGCTGTATTTACAGGGTGCCTCCACCTTAGTTAATAACACAGAAGAATTAACTGATCAAAACCAGAATACAAATGGCATAAATTTGAGGGAATTACAAAGAGATAACTCAGATTTAAATCCTTTGATAAAAGGGGACACAATTTAGCAAGATGAGTCCTGTAGCCATGTAAATGAGAGCAGAGCTTTTTATTGGACCTATTTGTTTTGGTAATTGTCATGGGGCAGCCTCCTCACCATTCAGCCTTTCATCTAACCTTAAAAAAACACTCTGTAGGTTTTTTTTGAAGTGAAATTATTGTTTTGATGATTCCTGCTAGAAAGCAAAGCAGGATTACAAAGCCAGAACTGCAATAAAGGATACTGGGTACTTCGGGAGAGGTGAAACGTCACTTTGACTAAATTGTAATTTGGACTATTTTTTCCAGTCAGCCAGGAATTGCGGACCTAATCTCTTGCTGATTTTGAGGGGGCTTGGGTTAAACAATACTGCTGAGATCTAACACCAGAGAAGCCTATAGAGGTTTGCCTCCACTGACCATAGGATAATGGTTCCTTTAAGAAGAATTGTACTAAGCAATAGTGATTACATTTACAAAAAACCTTACTAATCAGTGCAGAATGAGATTATTGAGCTTTGAAATTTCTTGCCAAAAGATATTGCCAGAGTCTCATATGAATTTAAGGGGAGGCTGGACAGGTCCAAGGGAAAAAAGATCGGTGGAGGGTTGTATCTAGAAATCTTCATCTATTTGTAGAAATTAGTAGAAATCTGCAGTCCACCCAGGAGGCTGAGAGTACCTAGAGACTGCGAGTGGAGTATCATGTATGTTTGCCCTACTCTTGTAGTGCTCCTTGGGAATTTACTGTTGGAAAGGTTTGTGAAAGGTTTTTAACCTGAACACTACAGCCACTCTTTGCAGACTTTTAATGTATTTATACTATGATTGATCGGGAGGAAGTACAATAAAGGTTCCAAGAGGATCCTGTGAGGCCTGCCCCAGGATGGGCAGTGTGTTTCCTTGGGCTGGCAATGTAGGCTGAGGAAGGATGATCTGTGTGTAGTCCCACCATGCTCTCAGATGAGGGCTCCTCTTTCTGTTGTCTGACATCCCAATCCAGCTCAGCACAAATTAATGATCTAGCAAACAGCTCACAGAGACGACAGCAGCAATGAGACAGAGTGTTGATTTCCCACCAGAGTTGTTAAAATTCACTCTGTATTTGGAATGGGTGAACAATAACTTCTCTTGGACAAAAGGAAATGCTGTGGAATAAACATAATCTAAGATATTAATGCATAATTAGAACAAGTCATTATTGTTCTCTTGAGTCAAACTGCAATGTAACTTTGGTGTGGGTTTACAGATTCCATTAATTTAATTCCTAAATGCACATTCTCCCCTGAATGAAATCCTGTAAGTCCTGTTTCTCCCCATTTATCCTGGTGAAAATACAAAACTGTAAACAAGTCACACATCTAATAGTGCTCAAACATTGTTTTTATATTTGCATAAAGTCAACATGCAATGTAAGGCTTTTTCCAGAGAAAGAGTTCTCACAAAAGGCGAGGTTGAAGACAGGCCAGAGCTCAGGCAGGACATGCAGAGCTGGACTTGGGTGCTGTGGGATGTGTGTAAGACCACAGAAAGCAGCAGCAGTTGTCTCAAGTTGCTCCAGGTTACTGGAACTTGGAGCAGATAGTGATCCAATAGGAGCACTCACAGGGTCCTTTCCTCACCCTTTATTCAGTACAATAGGATGACTCCACTAATGAGGTGCTTTTGTTCACAGAGTTATAAGATGGACTAACTCGTCTCCATCAGCATTGATGTGCTGAAAGTCATCCAGCAGTCCAGAACGGAATTTATCTGCCTGACACAAAAAGATGTTCAGATAAGCTTGTCCCTTTTCCATTTGCTCTCTCCCATTCATTGATCTCATAAATTAAATGTCCTTCCTGTATTTTGGCATGGCCATGAAGCATCTCCCAAGGGTGGCAGGCTGGGGACTCTAAAGTGACTTACCCAATACCTTTCCTAAGGTTGTCACCTGAATTGTCATACATGTTGTTCTTGCAGATAGAAATACTTACAAGTACTTCTACTGACAGGTAGAACTTTCAAACTGACTTTTAGAACTGATCGTGGTGAGACAACAGTCAACATTAGTAGGAGTGGTGATATGTTTTCCCTTTGGAAACCACATGAAAATCAGGAGACTGGCCTGAAAATGCTTAGCTTCACTCTTGAATAGTCATGTTTACCTTATGTAGGAATAGTTTATCTCATTTCATGTTCACTTGGGAAGCCACCTCTTGAATTGTACTCCAATAATTGAGGAGACGTGCAGGATTAGATCAGGATTTATAATGAGGGGAGAGCAGCCCTGAGGCAGATGCTCTTAAGCAGAGCTATAATTTACTGGCAACCTTATCTAAGATATAGTCAGTCAATAAGAAAGCCTCAGAGGACTTCAGGCTAGCCACAACGTCAATCAACCTGCTGATTTCTTCATGAGGTATACCAGCTGGTTACTAAACCACAGGGGGCAGACAACAAAAATGAAGAGTTAGGGACAGAACAATGATTTATTTTAAGTGGGAAACCAGGAAAATAGTTTGAAACCTATTTCAGTTAATTGCTTGCTTTGCTGTCATTACTCCATTACTATTTGTGGCAGAATTGGTGACAAGAGACTCAGATGTAATTCTAAACTGATTAAGCTGAAATGGACCTACTGTGCTCCCACTGTGCCTTCACTACCCATTGCTGATGGCTCTGATACAGCATTCCTCATATTTTCTTTCTTGATTTACACAATACACTGACACACAACCCAGCTTCTCAGCCATGGTTGGAAGTGCAGGCTATGGCTCTGCTTTCCCCTGGGATTCTATTCCGTTTACTTTGTCTCTTCAGCTTCTTCCCACAGCTCTCCCTATGTGTCTAGAGGACCAAGACAAGCATTCCCATGATGAATGACTCACTCAGAAAGAATAAGAGAGACTTTGAACTTATTTTAGCACAACTTCCCCAGGAAGAATGGCCCCAGAAGTTCCAACTGAATGCAAGACTAGAGGTAATTCAGGCAGAATTTTATGGTGTGACTGCCTAAGGTGGGCCTGAGTCAGCTGGAGATGCCATGTGGTGATCACAGACCCAGTTCTGGGATGGGCACACACTCCAGTGTGCAACCTGCCTGTTACTGGGACAGTGAGAACCTGGAGCTCTTACTCCTGTTCCCAGAACTGCTACTAGCCCAGTGTGTTGGCTTGGAAGTCTCTGTCACCCCTACCACTTCTCTAATTCATCTGCCATCCTGTGGCTTTTTTTGTATTTATGGGAATTCTGGAAAACCGGAGCAGCTTGGCTATATTAAGGATTTCTAGGTGCTCAGCAACTGTTGTGGTATGACAAATTGGTCTAACCTGCCCATGCAGGGGAATTTGCATACATACAAAACTATTTTTGCATGGACCCACCAGTTCTGCAGAGCCTGCACAGAAGGTTGGACATACTGTGCTTGCTCAAGACTCTCTGCTTGGCACAGCATAACCCATAATGTTCATGGATTTCTGCACAGGAAATCCTACATAGAAATATAGGGAACTCAACGCCTAGAGATTCAACTGTTGCTTTAGATAACAAAGGCCAGCAGGTGGGGTTTTTTTTTCTTTTTTTTCACTTTATTTTTAGACATGGTGATCTCTAATTCTCCTATTAACTCCAACTAGGATTGGAAGTTGAAAATCTGGTTTTTCATTCCTAAATTGGGCATGCTTATATATTCTGGTGATGAGTATGCTGCAAACATCATTATTGATATCTGACACTGTAAGATACATCTGATACTAGGAGGAAAACTAACTCTATCCCAGCCAAAACCAGGACAAGTTGTTAGGTTTAACCAGCACTTTGAGATCCTGTGATGGAAGATGCTGTAGAGTCTTGATCCACGTGCATGATCCTCTTCAAGTGTGTACATGGCCCACCGAAAGTCCCCAGAGTGCAATCATTGCTGCACAAAAGACAGAAACAAAGCTACTTGTCCCTCACAATTTGCATGTACTTTATGGTTTAGAGCACAGAGAATATCTGCCCATCTTTCCTTTCATGGAGGAAAGAGCACTTGATTATTTCTTGTAGTGGGAAATGATATAAGATTGTCTGTTCCAATTGCTGTAGGGCCACCCCAAGTACAATCCGCTAACAGCCTGTCATCTTGGGTAAATAAACCAGCTTGGGAATGGAAAAATTTGCCCAGCCTGCACAACAGACCAGATGTGTCCTGGCCAGAGGCAGGGACATAGGCTTTGTCTCATGTTTTTCTGTGTCTTCAACTCTTACAGCTGGATTTCCACAGACTTTCCTGTGCCATCCCTGGGAAGACAGCGGGACATGTCTTTTTAGGCCCAGTAAAAGCAAAATTCCTCATGATCACTGCAGGAGCAGTTTCTGAGCCTTCATCAGGCTTTGTTGCTCCATCTCATCTATGAGGCAGGCAAAAACACAGGCTTGGTCTAAACTAACTTGAGGGCTATGGCAATTTTAGCAATGGCTTAATTAGCTGAATGAGGCTTTCTGTTTCAGATATGACTCCAGAGAAGTCAAATGGGGAGGAATTCTGGTATCATTACTTGCAGCACCTCAAAGGCTTTGGCCCTACAGTGGATGCCAGTGATGTTTTGTTGAGTCTGTCAAAATGTTCTGCATTACAACCCTGAGCCCACCTGTAACTGTATGTTTGAGGATCTGATTTCCCCAGAAAAGTGCCACAGAATGCGAGGCACTCTGTATCCACATTTTACATAGGATGTGTGTCTTTTCCACAGATGCTGTGTCCTTCAGGATCAAACTGACACGTCGGCTTAGGGATTTTGGTGCCTGCTTACCTGTGTCAGTGCCAGGGGTACAGTTTGTGTTACTAGAATGATGTAAGATTGCTATATTGATATGAGAAGGCAAGCAAAGGCACATAAAAATGGCAAGATTAAAGGACAAGGTGGCTAGAAAACCACAATCCAAGCATATCTATCATTTTTGGACCTAATCTTATGAGACCTTGAGGTTCTAGAGGTCAACATCTAATTTTATCTGAAGATGAACCTCACTTAGTGTCTTCTGTCTGCAAGATCAAATGGTGTCAGTAAGGCAGTCACAGTTATTTCCTCTGCTCTACTAGACCAGAACCTGAGGCAAAATGACTTATTTCAGGTAGCCCAGAGAGTCAGTAGTGGAGGCAATATAA
Source organism: Donacobius atricapilla (assembly GCA_013397315.1). NCBI lineage: Eukaryota > Metazoa > Chordata > Aves > Passeriformes > Mimidae > Donacobius > Donacobius atricapilla. Next base: position 760,467 of record WBMY01015302.1, read on the forward strand.
GAAGCTGCGTCTTAAGTCCTAGCAGAAGGAGTGCAGAACAGCTTTTCAGAGCCCAGACTACAGGCAGGGATAAAATCAGCCTTGAAAAAAGTGATCAAATGAAATTCTGCTTTTGGAAGGTAGATTAAATCCCCTTTTTTTCTTGCAGCCTGGGCAATGAGCATGTTTTGGATCCAACTGTGTGACATTAATCACAATACGGAATATTTGAGCCAAAGGTCATCCACAGGGGGCTAACTATTAACATATGGGATTTATCTGTCTACTTCTTCCATAAAGATGCAGTGTGCTGGATAATTAAACTACTGAGTGCCAGCGTGGAGTGTAGTCTGTTTTTTTCCACTGCTCTTTGTGATTCGATACAGAACCATTTCCTTTCACTGTATGCTCAGAAGGGGAGGAAGCAAAGGTGGCATCCTGATCTTCACTCCTAATACACAGGAAAACTTGGAGGAAATCCCTTTTATGCCCCTTTTTTCTTTGTGTAAAGAAAACCCTGCAAGCTCTGAAGTCATATTGTTCAGCTCCCTATATTTATGTTCATCTATGTGCATAGCAGATGTTTCTTCAAATACGTAACTGATGTTTCTGCAGAATTATGGTATGGAAAAACATCCATAGCAACCTGCATTCCTGTTGATTTACTTCTATTAAATTAAAAATCTAGAAAATAAATTACATTTAAAGTGGCTACAGGGGAATAAGGAAAACCACCGTCTCCTGTGATTCAAGTCAGTGTTTGCAAAGAGAGCGGGAAACAGGGAGGCATTTTGCCATTCTGGGTGAAGGAATTACAGAAAGCTAAAGAAATTCTGAGGAAGGCATCTAGCTGAAGCTGGTCAGGTGCTGCCTTGTGCAACCAGCAGAAGCACTTCCAAAGCAATTAGTCCAGTTCTAATACAGACATTTAGGGCAGGAGGCACAAATCTCTCTCTGAGGGTACCTACCTCTTCCCCAGCCTTCATGGCCTGCTTAGACGAGACATCTGCTTGCAGACAGCTAAAACTAAGCAAGGGGAATCCCACAGCAGCTGACTCCACTTGTGTCTGCCCCTATAAAATATTCCACTTTGTTTCTGCTACAGTAAAATTGTTATTACTACCATTTAAGGTTATAATGCGGTAACACTCAAAGGCCAGGTATGGTGCAGGCAGGGCGAAAAATGCAATTCCCTGCCTCACAAGGAGGGATTTAAATTAAAGGATGATCTTGCTTTTAATTCTGCAGTTTGACTAAAAAAAATATACAAACAGCAAGAGGTAATAAAAATACATAATATTTGATTCATGTGATATCAAAATGCCAAAGTACATATTACAAATGTCCTGCGATGATCATATGATAGAATGTCTATGCACTTTGGCTATAATATTAACAAGAAGGGAATTTTTTCATATTAAGTATTTCCAGTGAATCATTCTGTCTATAGTGCAGCCATTTTATTAATTTTTTTATTCCAAACACTGCTTTTCATTTAAAATAAAATGGTAATGTTTTACATTTCTATATTGCTTTTCATCTAGAAAGATCCCTGAGGCTTTTTTGAGCGCTTTCTAGAGTTTCAGTACCCACAGTGCTGGGGGGAGAAGGCTTGTCCTGAGTAAAATGCAGTTGTGGCCAAATTTCTTCATCACGCGAACCATGGACTGTAATTTTCATGTGGACAAAAGGCAACAGGCACATACAATGTGCCTTAAAGAAGAAATAGGAATTCCAGGAATCTGAGTGGCTCACAGATGGGAGACAATGTTGACCACTCTGTTCCTCTCTTAGGGGCTGCAGCTGAGCTGGACTGACTCATTCCCCTGCCAGGGGTCTGAGGTACCAAGCAGCTCTTGCACCAAAACCAGGCAGTGTGATGACTCAAGTTACCCCTTAAATTGCTCGCGAGATGTTTGACTCATAGCTATCATTTGACCACTGTCTTTTGTGAGGCACTGAGTGAGGAATTAAGGCAACAGGATAACAGATTAATCCCAGCCATTGCTGGTCTTCAGGTGTGTCCTTGGTGGGCCCTTTCAACTTTCTGCCCCTCACAAATATTCCCCTTTCTCGCTTTGTCAAGCAATACTTTTCAGGTCTGGATACAGCCATGCCATCTTAGGGGCTCTACAGCATTACAGTAATTTCACAAACCACAAGATAATTCTGTATGTGTGTGGACTTTGCTAAATCTCCACCTGCTAACAATGCTCCATAACCACACACTTAAACTGATGTAACTCTGGAACAAAACACCACGAAAAATGCCCATGCTCCTTTGACAAGCCATGGCAAGAGACCCAGAGTTTTTTGTAATTTTACTTCAGAAAAGTGTTACATTCCATTTAGAGGTGTAGATGTGCAGGATCTGTGGGGAAGACCATACATATCACAACAAATAGTTGTCTGAGCTGAGGAAGGCTAGGGAAACACTGGTGTAATGTGTCAGATTTCAGAGCAGGGACAACTGCCTGTGCAGTGTCTAAGGCAACAGAGATAAACTTGATCAGGGCTACTACAAATTATCTTTATAACACAATTTGTTAATGCTTGCATACAGAAATGCTATGGAGAGGTCTGTAAGGTCAAGAATGCAAAAGATAGGGAAAGCCAGCATTCTGCTGGGCATGCAGTTAATTTTATTTCGTTGCTGTTTGCAATTTTCTGGCCATAAACTCTTTCCCCCTCCCATGCTTCAGATGGAGGGTTGATCACAGACCAGGAAACTAATCAATATTTATACTGCCTCATTCATCCAGGCACATCATTTTACCATATTTATTTTAAAAGAATCAATTTTTATGAGGTTTTCTCCATACAGTGTCCATAAGCACCACATACAGAACAACTGTATCTCACAACTCTCCTGTAAAGGAAAGTGCTCAGGAATGAGGCCGCCCATTGCCAGGGCTGACACGGTGAACATGGACAACACAAATTGTCCAGATTGGCATGTCACAAGGGACTTTTGGAGGAGCATTTAGTATTTTTTAACATTTTATTTGTTCGCAGGACAGCTCTGATTGTGTAGGCAGGTGCTTGGCAGCCGGCTTGAATTGAACCAGATGTGACAATGGCCACTGGTGTCCTGGATTTCATCTATTTCCTAGGTTTCAACCCGGCTGCTGTTTATTCCCAGTGGAAGAACAGCTGCACAGAAAGACCTGAACAGCCTGTTAGTACATACCAGCACGCCGGATTTCAGCCCTGCCTCACAGAAAACGTGTTTCTCCAACTCACTCGCTGCCCTTCCCATCTTGGGGCAGAGGGTTATTTAGGATAAATTCGGTGGAAATAGCTCCATCTACTGAGCACCCAACAGGCTTCCTGCCGGGACCTCTGGGCCTGGGGGTTTTGCGGGAGGGTCTGTCTCCACAGCCCAAGGGATGCTGAATGCTTAGGTCCTCAAATTACTGAGCTCCCCAGATGAGGCTGAAGCTTTCCATCCCTGAGATTACCCCAGTCGCTGTGCTGTGATTCAAGTTATCTGTCTTGAAGAAACGCAATATAATCCCAGTGTCAAAGATACAAGAGAAATCTATTTAATCCCAGCGTGTAAACATACATTTCATCCCCAAATGTCTTTGTTTGGGTTCATTCCCGAATTTGTGCACGCTATGGCGAGTCCCAGTTTCCTTCTCATGTCCCCATCGTGTAATTGCTCACTCGGAGGCAGATTTTGGGTACACTGAACACGTGTTGCTGGCTGGCCGTGACCTCTTGGCCTCTAACTTGGACGGGGACCTTAATTCCTACAGAACGAACGGTGAAAACATCCACAGGGTGAGGGCCCCGGGATAAGGAGGGAACCCCTCGGGTAAGTTACCGGCAGGCACGGCTGGGAAATTCTTTCCCGTGGAAGGAGAGGCGGCTCCCGCAGGTGCCGAGGCCGCTCAGCGCCCCCAGGGCCCCGGCAGGAGTTTGAGCACCACCCGGGGCTGCCCCAGGCGCGCTGTCCCTCCGGGGGCGGGCCGGCCCAGGCC
>WBMY01015303.1:0-62206 GCA_013397315.1 Donacobius atricapilla
GACCTTCAGTGGCTAAAACCAGTTACTGGCATCCCTAACAATCTACTAGACAAACTACGACCGTTACTGAAGGGTACGGACCCTTGCACTCCTGTTTCGCTTAGTCAAGAACAACAACAAGCACCAGGACATCACACAATGCATCTCAACAAGTTTTGTTCAGCGAATGGACCCAGACCTCCCCCTACAGCTTACTATTTGGAACACTGCTGACCATCTACTCGGTGCTGTTACCCAACACGAAAAGAAAATGGGGGAGCCAGTAGTACTGGAATGGCTGACGCCGCCCTTGCAACAACGAAAAACTATAACTTCAAAAATCGAAAACTTGGCACTGCTGATAAAGAAAGGCCGTTCGAGGATTTTAGAAATCAGTGGACTGGAACCTATTAGCATCAATCTACCAATAGAAAAGGCCACCTTAGATTGGTTTTTATTGAATTCCATGACGCTAGCAGAAGCTTTGTTATCATGCAAAGCACAGGTCAATACTGGCCCCCTCAAGCCAAAAACCTTTCAATGGTTGGGAGAATGGAGCTGGATTGAGAAACCACTCAGAGAGGAGAAGCCCATTGCAGACGCTATAACAGCCTTTACCGATGCCGGGAAAAGGTCAAGAAAAGCTGCAGTAGTTTGGAAACAAGAAGGAGAATGGAATCAACACATCCTGGAAGCAGCGCCAGAAGATACTTTACAAACACTAGAACTCTTAGCAGTCCTTTGGGCTGTAACCAATTTGTCTAAGCCGTTAAATGTAATATCTGACTCACTTTATGTTGTAGGAGTAGTTCAAAGAATAGAAGATGCTACCATCAAAGAAGTACAGAACCAACGTCTTTATGAACTCTTTCTACAACTTAAACGGGCCTTAAGAGATAGACAGGAGCCCTATTCCATCTTTCATGTCCGTAGTCATCAGTAGAACATTGGGCTAGGGGAAGGAAATGCTAAAGCTGACAAATTAGTTTCTGTTGCCCATCAAGTCGTGCTTCCAAAACAATTATTAGCACGAGAAAGCCATGCCATCTTTCATCAAAATGCTAAGGGTTTATCAAAAGAATTTCAAATCCCACTAGAAGAAGCCAGAGCAATTGTCAAAGCCTGTCCTATATGTAGTTACCATAATAAAGGTGTAGGTTTAGGACTAGGAGTTAACCCACGAGGTTTGCAAGCTAATGAAATATGGCAGATGGATGTGACTCATGTACCTAATTTTGGTCGGTTGAAATATGTTCACGTAACTATTGACACCTTTAGTCATTACATTTGGGCAACAGCTCAATCCGGTGAACAGGCCAAACATGTAGAGCGACATCTTAATAGCTGTATTGCAGTTATGGGAATTCCCTTGAAAGTTAAGACAGACAATGGTCCAGCTTACTGTAGCAAACGTGTGGCCAAATTTATGCAGTTATGGAATATAGAACACATTAAAGGATTACCAAATTCACCCACAGGCCAAGCGATTGTAGAAAGGGCAAATGGAACCTTAAAGCAGTATTTAGAAAAATATTCTGATGTTGTTAGCATACCAGATAGACTGTTAAAATGTTTATNCAGCTGGTGTGCCCCCCTCAGAGGTGCAAGTAGCCTTTTCATTGTATGAATCGCCTGAGCAATTAGAATTAGCTGAAGCACGCTGGAATTTGCAAACTTGGGGCTCTTTCCAACAAGTAGTCACTCAACCAACCACCACATATCTGTCACAGGCCACGGTGTACCAAAACTCTGTAGAGGATGTCTCCTTGTCGAGCTTGCTAGGGTCTTCATAGAAGACTAGAGAGGCTGGGTTGTTGAAAAAGTAATTTATTGTATGGCTAGATCAGTCTTATGAAGGCAGGGTGTTAAAGTTCATTATGCAGAAAGCCTTCTAGCATGGAGTCCCCATGTCCCAAGCAGAAGCAGCAGCCTCTCTCAGATTCTCAAAGCAGTGCATTTTAACTCTTTTTTTTCCTAGTCAGCTACAAACACAATTCTGCTACTGTCTTCTTGGACCTATCCAGGCTTAACATTGATGTGCGAAAGTGGTTGTAATTTCTTACACAAATTCTACATACATAGTTCTATCTGTTCTATCTAGGAATGCTAGAAATGCTACGTTATGTTTTTGCTATGTCTAGGACTTAGTAAACTTTGTAAAAGGTAATGCTACTGAACTTTAAACTAGGCTTTAGGGCTTTTCTTACTAATACAGTCTCTTATTGGCTTAAAGCACTCAAAATATTCTCTACTTATTTAAAACTAAACTTGCATTTCTACCTTATGTCTGTGTGGATGTATGTATTTTAGTTTCTCTGAAGGTTTTAATTCTGCCTTCACATTTCTGAGTACTTCTGAGCCTGTATGAATGGGACCCAGAGGGATTTGCATCCCAACATCTCCTCACTCCTGAGTGTTCATCTGGAGCTGCTGCAGGTGAGTGCTGGGATGGATGGCACAGCCTCGGGGATAGCTGTGCAAAGAGCCCTGCAAAGATGGGCTGTGAGCAGCCTCATCTGGGGCTCACCCCGGCACTCTCAGCCCTTTGGCTCGGGAGTTCATCCCAGCTCAGTCCCTGCCCCAGATGCTCCCCCTGAGCCATCCAGGTGTGTGCGTGTCCTGTCCTGGCCCTGACCTGACTGCACTGGCTTCTCTTCCCGCCTTCTCCTCAGACATAGCTGGTTACAAAAAATTAGTCTGGGTATGCCTAAGCTCTCACCAGCCCTGATTACTCTCACTGGACCTTCTCTGCTGTCCTGGTTTAGGGACACCAGGATTCTGTCTAGAGACCAGTTTGCTGTCACCCTCAGCACCTAGCTTCCTTCCCTTAGTGAAGTAATCCATTCTTGCTGCTCCTTGAGGGGATCAACTAGCTTGATGAAAGCATGCAAATGTGCTCCTAGAAAGCCAACAATAGCCAGAGAATTAATGCAGACATATAGATTCATTGATATCTTTTCCATTTTTGACAATATAGACTGATTTGATCATGATAGTAGAGATATAATTTAGATGCAGTTGTCCTGGGTTGCAATATGTAACCAAAAATGTGTATTCTATTTTCCATCTGCTGAAACTGGTTGGGAAGGTGTTTTTTTCTTTATCTCTTGTTAAACCCATTCCTCATNGGGCAGTGTTCTTTATCTCTTCCTTATCTCTTCCAGGACTCATCCTCGCTCCAGGGGGATATATTCTGTTAATGGGCCATTAAGGCTTGCTGCATGACTGATACAATTACATCATCCCATTGTGAGATGCTCCACCCAGTGGGAGGAGCCAACCATTCCTACCTATATAAAAATTGAGAATCAGAAACACCCGAGCAGCCTGTTTCCACTGGATTTCCCAGAGGAAGACCAGACTCATCTCATCACCACTGGACCTTCAGAAGGAGACTATACCCTTCTACAGGATCATCTTTGCTCCAACAGAACCACATCTATTACTCCAGGAGCATTTATTTGGACTGCGTCCAACACCCTGACCAACAGGGTGTCAAGTCATATTCTGACTCTGTCAGTGTCTCTAGGATTTTTTCTTGTTTGCTTGTTTTTTCTTCTGTACTACTACATTTGTATTTTTAATATATCTAGTAAATAACAGTTATTCCTATTCCCATAACTTTGCCTGAAAGCCCCCTTAATTGCAACATTATAATAATTTAGAGGGAGGGGTTTACATTCTCCAATCCAAGGGGCACTCTGGCTTTCCCTAGCAGACGCCTGTCTTTCCAAACCAAGGCAGCAGTTTTGAAAACAATGTAAGTAAAAGTCTCAGAAGTGCATAATGTTCAGGATACTATATTACTGTAACATATAAGATGAATTAGTTTAGATATTTGTCTGTGTGGCACTTACAGGGTAACTCCAAGACAGGCCATAAAGGGAATGGTTTTCCATAAGAACCTGCTCAACTCACTATTTTCGTAAAAGCAGGAATGAAGAGGAAGGATTTCTAATGTGTTCTCAGAGTTATTGAATCTGGATTTCTATTGGACTAAGTGGAGAACAGAAAGATTAAACATAATGTTATCTCACCATGAGGTACAAATTTTGCAGGGACATTTTCACTCTTGTTCCAGTGGCACTAGAGTGATAGCCTAGAGCAAGTCCAAATCCTAAATGACTTTTCAAAGCAGAGCTGAATCCTCCAATTGCATTGTGAAATGATCTGGCAGCCTATGTAAACCTTTGGGCATAGAGACCCTGTGCCCTGTACTGCTCCTACTTAGCAGAAAGTCATACTCTTCTAGAATAAACTTCTGAGTATTTTCAGATGAGAGAAATTTTTTCTACCATAATTAGAGCAGAAAGTGGCAAAGCAGTAACTATGAAATATTCACATAGTAAAATATCACTGCTAAACCCCTTAGTTTCCCAGGAGAGGAAGCAAAGTCATACAGGTTTTTTCCCCTCTCTAACTTCTCCTCTTCATATATTTTTCTCTTCTCTTGAAAGAGCCTTCTTCTGTCCAGGTTTTTTACTGATGATTGCTCACAGCAAATTCTTACTCTTTTCTATATGGATTATGTCCATCAATTATGTAGTTGATTTTCCCTGTTCCATCAGCATCAATTAATTCTTACTATGCCATACTATTAAATATTCTTAAATCCAATTTGTATTCTTGAGTAAGCAGTTTGAAAAGCTTAATATATTTCAATACACAGTCATTATATTTTATAGGAAAAAATTGTCATAGAGTCCTAGAGTGACTTTATGATGCCTGTATCCCCAATCGTTTGTTCTGTATATTGCTTTGCACCTTTAAGAGATTCTTAGAGTGCGATTTGTTTTGAAAACTGTTATCTCCTCACATTCCTCTCTGGGACTCTGGCTGTGCAGCTGCAGTGCAGTCTGGCTGTGGCAGGACAGAGAGCTCCTGTGCTTTGTTTTTTTCCTTTTTTTGTTTAGTTAGTTAGTTTAGCTAGTTAGGGCAGAGAATTGGGGTTTTTTTTNAAATAGATATATTTTCATCTTTTTTCATATAAATAGATATTTGCCCTGTCACCTTCTCATATTTAGGCTTCATTCCCAGACTTTCATGTCTGCCCGTATCAGTAAAACTGAAATCCTGTTTTAGTCAAGACTGTGCCTGAATTTTCCTATTGTCTATTATGCTTGAGCCAGTTGTCAGATAAAACCTCCATTATCTATATACTTCCACATGCTTCCTACAACTAGTAGGAACTCTTAACAGATGAAAGTGTAAACATTTTCATTTATTTGTTTGTTTTATTTTCAAAATAAGCCATGAAACTCTTCAACACAATCTACTCTGCTCTTAGTTGAGTAACCATTTAAGCATACTAAAGTGAATGTTCATCCTCCCACATCTTTCAACTTCTTTTACTACTCCTCATCTGAATTTAGTTTGTTAGCAATTCCGAAAGAGAATCATTTTTTTCTTTCTCCTGCTCTCAGACGCACACTAAGGATGACTTAAACTTTGAATCAAAATGAAAGAATTAGTAGGCCATAGTAGCACAGCACAACAGGAAATGATAAATAACATAAGCATTTGAAATTGTAGACAAAAATGCCAGTAAGCAGAATGAAATTATTTAGGCAAACTGGGAAGTGTCCAGGATACTGATGCCAATATGCAAACTACTGGAAGCCTTACATAAAAGATTAAGCATAGGAGTAATCATACTTAGTATTTCCTGTCATATTTTCATCTTCTAAATACAAAGTCAATGAACTAGGCATTATTCAACACAATGATTTACCAACCTGATCTATAATATCACTTTGAACACCCACTTTTGTCCCCATTGCTGTCCTCAAAAATTGGCCAAAGGCTGAAACAAGGCAGGGAAAATCTTTGTCACAAAGCTTACATGATTTTACTTTAATCTTGAAAATTAGAGTTCTTTTTCAGTAATCTGAAATTTTAGACAAAAATAATGTGCTTCAGCATGAAAAAAACCTCCAATTCTCAAATCTCTGGACAAACTTTACCCCTCAAATAAAAAAAAAATAGTTCTTTCAAACTTCTAACAGAAAATGTTTCATTTAGACCTGAAATTCCATCTAAGAAGCCATGTTCCCAAGTTCCTGTTTCAGTCCCTTTTCTCCAGGATTTCTGAGGTGAAGGGATGAAGAAATATTTTGGTTGTTCTTGTCGAGAGCAAAGTCCAGATGTCCAAAAACCTCACTGGTGCTGTTAGTAACTGTGGTGAAACTCAACTCAGTTTCAAATGCTTGCAAGATGCTGTCTCTGACTACAGGGTAGTGCCAGGGCACAAGGGACTCTCTTATCAGTTATTTTATCTCCAGTTTTCTCCATCAACAAATGTAGCTGACTTATCCTGGATTCTGAAGCCCAATCATGATTCAGCATGCAGAAAATGTGAGCAATAGGGACAGTGGCTCATGAGCATGCTTGGAGGCTAAAAAAAAGTATAAATGCTCAGACTTGCAAGGAATCAAAAGATTCCAGGTCAATACTGAGAAAGCTGGAAAGGTATCTTTCCAGGTCCAGCACTGGGTGTGGAGAGAATTTACTACACTGGGCCCATAAATTTATGGGGTTACTCAGAGCTGGATGTCCTTTACCCCTGTCTCGTCCTTTACCCCCGTCTCAGGGTTTTCTTTCCACAGACCAGCTGGACTATACATTCAAGGACTTCTGAGACACCATGATTCTCTGAGAGTAAATTTGCCTCAGAAAAATTCTGACCAACTCTAATTTTACCTGAGCTCATTTAAGTTCTATCAATAACTAATTCACAGTATCACAAAGGCAGAATCTTTCTGGGATACCTCATTTTAAGACTTGTTCACATTCTGCAGCAGACACTATTTAAGGGGGAGCTTTCAAAATGTATTATGCATGTATGCATCTTTCTTAGCTGTACAAATTGATCTCTAGAGTTCGCCATAAAATGCTCAAGTGCAAAGAGCTAAAAACATGAAAGAGTAGATGGAGAATAAGTAATATGCTTCATTAACATCATGAGATAGAGAAGGAATAACATTAGTTTTTATTAGTTGGTTACTATTTGTACAGTTCTTTGAATATATAACATGCTCCATATAAGCATTAAATTATTATTAATATTCGGCTGTCAAATCTCTCTGTGTTTTACTTCTCTCACTTGCTGGTTACTATGAAAATGAATACATGCCTAAGAGTATGAGCACTAGATCAATCAAATCAAATCAAATCAAATCAAATCAAATCAAGACAACACCTTTAACGAGCATTGCTGAATCTCCTTTGCAGATGGCAGTAATGCTTTTGCACCTGCTGCTGCAATATTGATTGAAGCACTTCCTTTTGACTTCACATATTTTTAACTTTTTGGCAGCATGAAAACGCCAACATTGATCTTACTATATTTTTATGTTGGTGCTATGCTACTGTGCTGGTTGCATTTCTGTCTATTTGCACCAAATTTTGAATTCTTTACCTACATCTTATTGTTACAAGCACTTTTGTTGAAAGTCATGGGATCTTCATTCTACCACTGTGTTTAGAGTGAATACTTATTTCAATTTTGTGATGATGTCCTGATTGTGTAGACTGTGTTAGGCCTGCTTCATCTGAGCATCAGATGAAAATTAGAAATCTGCTCTTTTAAGACAGCTGAAAGTATTTACAGATACTTATGTCTGGGTTAAATTTCATATAGTATATAAAATTTATATGAGTATGCATATTTATATGTATATCAGTGCAATGGTAATGTGGTATAATTACACTTGCAAGGTGACTTGACTACTGCTTTGCAGAATCAAGTGAGTTTCCTTTCATAAAGTACCTGGCTAATCTAAGAATCAGAAGTGATGTCTTTTTAGAGGTAGGGTACTATTTTAGTGCAGATAAATATACAAGAGAGAAAATCAGAGAGACAAATGACAGCAAAAGATACAGAAAAGTGGGGAAAAAAGAAAAAAAAAAGCCCCCCCGCAACCAAAACAAAATCCAAAACCAAAATCAAAAGCAACCCTTTCGAAAGATCTGTGAGAGAACTCATTAAATAATTTTGAGATTAATGCTGGTGATTTTATAGCACTTGATTTCCTCAAGTGCAGGGTAAAGCAATGTTTCTCATGCCTCATGTAAGTATGAATGGGATTTTATCAAAATAACCTGGCTTCATTGTCATCTTTTCCTCCTAACCAAAATAACTCACAGGACAATAGATATTGACTAGCCATTCGGTTTGAAAGAATTGTATATCCTTGTTCCTTTGAACAGTGACATAATCCTACAGATTGCTGCAGTCATCTTTTCTCTTAGCTATCGTTGCATATTATCAGAGTGAAAGGTGATATTTAGCTAAATGATCTGAAAAAACTTGATTTTGCTTCACTCCCAGTAATGTATCACATGGTAGATAGTATAGAAGTGGAACATGTGTATAATTGTTAAGCAAAATCATTTAGCAGTAATATTTAGGGCTGCAGTGCAACAGGAAAGCTAAAGGGAATCCTTCTGCTAAGGAAAGAAACACTCCTAAACAAAAACTTATCTCTAATGACTTCCTACCAGTGTGAGACAGGATTGACACTTTTGCTCATAATATCTGAATGAAATGTTAGCAGCAACTAAAGCCATGGAAAAGTATTCACATGCCCTGTGGGTGTGAATCTCCAGCCCAAGATTAACTGGGCTACTTTTACAAAGTGCAGACTTTTGTAAACAAGCCAAATTTCTAAATTAATTTAAAATTTCTGTTAAGTATCAGACTAATGTATTGGAAGATTATTTTTTAACCTCCTGCTAATGCTGCTTTAAGCTTGCTTAGGCAGGAGCAGCATCCAGGGACATCTATTTGTTCATGCCCTTGTCTCTAGCCTGCCCTACAGCCTGTCAAGGACTGGCAGAAAGCATTACTCTAGATAATGTCTGCTGTTATGCACTGGCCTTATTATAGTCTGACTTGGAAGAACTACTCTGTAACTCATACAAATAAGATTTTTTTTGTTGAGGCCAGAGTACTGAGAGAAACATGTGCTGTATGCCTGTCATTCAAAAACTAATTCATACATATCATGTGTCATAGTAATATTTTGTGCAGATTTATTGAATTATTTTGTAGTCTCTGTTGCTTTTCGAAGGGTATTTTACAGCAGCAATATCCAAATTCTCTGCACTCATTTCTAGATATCTTTAATTATATAGCTCTATATAAATGTGCTATAATTACTGAAGTATCAGTGAAACTTAAACATTGAAAAAGGAGTTCATTTGCATCTGGACCTAAAGATTAGTTTTCCATTCAGCTTTTAACTAGCAAGGACTCATGTTAACATGAACTCCATTTTAAAACTAGACTGAAATTCCCAAACCTCCCGCTCCAATGGTTAGAAGACACCAGGGCAATTGAGTTGTTCAGACTTTGTACCACATTTTTAAACTGTTAAATTAAAGCAAAATAATTCTGTCCCTCAGTCCCCATCTGAGCACCTGATGCAAAAAACCCCAGATTGTCTCCTGGACATGATAAACTTGACCTCTACCTGTTCCTATCTATCAAATCTAAGAAGTGTTCTTGTTCTCAACATTATCTCCTCTGAGCTCAGAGACTAAGAGCTGGCCTTAGGTGACCTACTAGAAAAACTTCAGTAATGTCGCATACAAGTTCTATTTATTGAAAGGAAGGAATATTAGCGGTTGGTACTAATACTCTATTTAGGAGGACTGCTGTTGAGAGAATGTTGTAATGAGATTGCCGTTTTACATGAGGAATTGGTACTACTTCCTAAAATGCACCAGTGGTCTCCAAGTTATATTTGTGCTTCAGAGATAAGCCAAATGCCATTATTCTGTCCTGCAGCAGTCTGTATTTTTAGAAAAGATGAAATAACCAACACTTGCATTTTTTACATCTGTGATATGAACCAATAACCCCATGAAATTGGATGAGCACTAACCTTCTGTGAAAAGCGATTAGCCCTATGTTCTAAGATAAAAATAATAAAATATGAAAAGTTTTTGAAGGGCAAGAATTACTCCTCCTGAACTGAGAATTAGATTTCTTTGTTGAATTACTGAGAGGATTTTTTTTTCCAGAAAAGTGTGAAGCAGCAGGTAACACTATTTATTAAGATTTAATGAAATGCATGGAAAAGCTTGATTCTAAGATACATTTCTCAAAAACAATGTGGTAGCTGGGATTTCTGTTCATGCCATTCATCTTGATATTCAAAACTGGTGTGAATGCATACAAGGCAGAATATGCCAGTGCTGCCATCAGGAAGACATTAGGCGGAAAAGAACTTAAAATTTGATGCTTTTCCAGGCATATGTGTTAGTTCATTTCAAGTTTTGTTTAACCCTACATAAAAACCTTTAATTTAAAATATTTTTTATTATATTCCATTAATAACTAATTTTATCTTTTTTAACTCAAAGATCAATATTTTGTACAGATCACATTTGAATTTTCTAAGTAGAAGATTGAAACGTATCCATAAATCATATTCGTATTTCTTTTTCAATTATTTTGGTTTTTTAATGGCATATTTTCCTGGTTTTGTCATGTGTAATTAAAAAAATCAAAACCTTTAATGTCTTGATTCTACTATTTAATCAGACTTAAATAACTTCTTAGAAAAACTAAAGAACATAATTACAGATGAAATTATTAGAAAGAAAAAAGGTAACATTTTCAAAAGCAGTTACATGGTTTGAGAAGCTGAAATTCCATGTCAGAAATTATGGGTGAATCTGGGGATTGTTTGCATTTCATTCAATGTCAACAGAATTTAAGCAATTAAGTGCTTACATTTCTTTTGATAATTTTACGTATGTTTTAAGAGAAAGAATAAATTATAGGAAAAGGAAGACTCACTGATCTATTTTTCATAAAGTATTTTTTAGGCTGTCTGAAAACAGAAGGCTGTTGAGTAACTTGGAGGTTATTAATATTTTGGAAGATATATAAAGGATGAGGCAAGAAGAAACAGAAAATTTAAATCTTGGAAGTAGAAATAGCAAGGGGGAAAAAAAGACTGAAAGCCCCATACTGGGGGCTTCCATATCCGGTATTCCCATTTTCCCATATAGGGAAATCTTCCCTGGCAGCCTCTTAGTAGTGTTGGACTTTCCTAGGAGCTCTCCCAGTGACAGGCACCTTTGTATCACCTTTGTTCCTTAACAGATCCAAGACAGATGGGCCTTGCCTGGTGGAGCCCCAGTGATTTTCCTTGTCTCACTTCTGTGAGGGAAGGATGCTTTATATGCCTCTTGTTTTGAGACAAGGTCAAACAGCCTGATAGATTTCCACTCATCCAAATCTTTACGGATGTTATGTGTTTGCATCTGTTTTAAACCCAAGACACTTCAGAATCCAGTTATCTCCCTCTTTCTTTTAACTGCACTGAATTCTTATCTCTACCTGAAAGCTTTTCTGATAAGTAAATTTATTTTTCCCATATATCCAATGTTACTGGTACCATGACCCTGATGAGAGTACTTGGAAACACCAATAGGTTTAAATTCTAATTAAAGAAGCAGGAAAATAGGAACAAACAAACCAACAAACAAAAGCCTGATATCCATATACAAAACATAAAATATTCTGGGGATGGCAAAATGGAAGTGCTTTGATAACAACCATCCTTTAGGAACTTATAAAGATCATTCCAATGGGGTCGAGTTTGTCCTTGGGTTTCAGTTCTCTTGGGCTAGAAATGGGGGTAGAAATAGGATAGTGAATGACCTCATGTGCTCCAGACTGAAGGATATGATGGATATTTTCAAAAAGAAGATACAGATATAGGGAATGGGAGAATGTTCTTGCACAGCTACACCGGTTTCATCTTTATATTGAGTCCAACGATTTTATTTAATGGCTGGCATCCTTTTACTCTCAAATTAAGTCAGGTATTTAAACCTGAATACCATTAGACAGAGAATCTATAAATTATCTTAAGGCAACAAAGTAAAACTACTTTACATATAATAATGCTATGTAAAGACATAATGTTTTATCTTATACTTCGCAGTGTTCTTTGATTTGGTCTTTGGCCATTCTGACTGTATAGCCTGTAGAATTTGTCCATTTAGTGAGCCTATAATTCTATAAAGGAGTGAAAAACTACACAGAGACATCCAAGCCAACCACATCAGACTTAGCCTATATTCCAAAGGAAAACAGTCTGGGCTTTGCTAAATTCTCTTTATGATCATATCCACTGTTCCTCTCATTAACTTCGGTGGTGTAGCACACTAAAATGATGCAGGACAGTTTCTGATATCTTAATATGTATGAACGGTCAAAGCTAGTTGAATGTGATAGAACATTGACTCGGACAAAACTTTGAATTGGATATGTCTAGAACTTGTCCTTGATGTGATCTCCTCTAGACAAGCTCTAACATTGGATCTTAAACTGGAAAAGGTAGGTTTCCTTGGAGTATAAACTTTAAAGGAGACAAAATTTAGAATGACTGTCTGCCTAGCAATAAAAAGTTTATTGAATTCTTCCTTGAAAGAATGTCCTTAGCATATAGTCTTGTTCTGGTTCAGAGACATCTTGGGTTATGGCAAACTTAGCTTATTTCTCTGTTATCTTCAGCTGCATCCATGGTCAGGATACCTGACTCTTGTTCCTTTCTACATTTTTTCTTCCTCTTTCTGTTTGAGCTGAAGGTTCTCAGGCTCTCACTGTCATCACCTTGTTTTCATTTCCCCTCTGCATCCTGCAGAATGAAAACCTCTCCCTCAGACATGCTCATGATTCATCTCACCTTCTCCTTTGTCTTTACAGAAAGGCTGACATCACAAGAGAAAAAACCTGAACATTCATTGCTTGGAATTATCCAAATGTTGTGACATACTATGTTAGAACAGCCTGGGCCCTACAAGCACGCCTCTGACTTAATGAATCAGTCAGGAGCTCTATGCCGGGATCATAGCCTCATTGTGAAGAGGGAGAATAGCACTAGTGTTATAAGAGAAAATGTGGAGGTCATTGTATCACATCCACCTTACCACTTTGACGTATGGGGTTTTTTTCTTCAAGGTGGGATTATTGAATGGATCACACTCGGTATATCACAAAGATAGCAGAATACTAGAAAAACAGTCATGAGAGCATGCCTGCATATCCTAGAAAAGAGATAAACTTTCCTGAACAACTCTATTTCATTCACTAGATGATAAAGTATATCAACACATTTTGGATATTAAGCTAAATATTATTTGTTTAAATTAATAGCCTGAAAGCACCTGTTGACCAACAATGCTTAAGATTTACCATTCTATTTGACTTAATGGTTATGAAAATAAAACATTTCATTTGATGTGGATTATCTTCTATGCTTTGGAAGAGACCAGTAAAATTTATTTATACGGTTTGATTAGCAGCAAAAGCAAAACGAACCAAACAATATTGCAGTCATTAATCAGAATCAAGTTCCTGCGGTGCTAGGCACATATCAAGCTGACATGGGAGATCTTATTTATTTATCACAGAGGGAAATTCACTTCTGCATAGAAAGTTACAGGTCTATATATAATCTAAAGCCCACATAAATCTACATTTTATTTTGATTTTCCAAATTTGGCAACATATTTTTCATAAAGTGAACAAGATTACACAGGAGAAAAATTTCTTCTTTTTTTTTTTTTTCCCCAAGTTGAATTTCTCTTTTATTGCATACAAGATTTAGAACAAGTTTATGTACCTAACTGCCATTTATAAAGTTCAATGTGGCAATACTAACTGAAATTTTATCGTCTTGTCTGTACTGCGGTTCTCAAGATGAACACAAGTCATTTTTCTGAAAACTTGATAGCTTGCTCTGAAATAAATGTGAGGAACCATTTATGAGCTAGGATATATCTAAATCCTCATGTTTCAGTGATTACGCTGAGCTAGTTAAAAGGCAAAACAGTCTGAGCAAATAAGGAATAGCTCAGTTTCCACCACAAACAGAACAAGAGGTGTGTAAAGCATCTCATTTAAAATGTTTTTCTGCCATAAAAAGAATCTGATCTCTACCTTTAGGTTGTAAAATCAGTCATTCTGGATCCTTCATCTTCATAAAATTCATGCCTTGAAAAATGGAGGACTGAATAAGTCATTGGAGGGTTTCTTGCAATGCAACATCATAATATAACTCTTTCACACCAAGTCTAACAGCTGTACCACAATGTATAGAATATGCATAGAATGCATAAAAATTACTTGAGTGCCATAGTTAAATAAATAGTTCTACTTACATGCATGTATAATTTGTGTTTGTATAGATGCTAACATAGAAAAGATAAAAATGGGTAACTTTCCGATATTTTCTATGACAAGTATCCTCAGTTCAACTGTTTTTACATTACTGGTGAAAAGGAAGTGTTCCTGGAACAAGGTCTCTCTACCTTAGATTTTGCGAAAGCTCAAATTCGGAGTGGTATGTGGTAAGTAAAAAATTCCACATTTCTTCAAGGGGAATGTTGTTTCTTTACAACATCCTGCTCTGAGAATCAAAAGTGGGAGCTGTTTGAACCATTTGGGATCTGTGAAATGTTCAGAATTTAACCTTAGATATACTAGCAGAGTGAAAATGAGGTGAGCAAGAGAAATGAGGACTGTAGTTTCCATGTGACTTAGAAATTTGTCACTTCTATTTCAATGCCTTTTATGATTCATGACTACAGAATACAAGATAGCACTGCATATAGTAAAAGATTACAAACAAGTTCTAAAGTAGATAAGCTACAAACTATGCAAATCTTCACAAAAAAGTGTCAATAAAATTTTTATAACTTTGCACTTGTTTTTTATGCATGCAGAACATATACCTTTCAAATGTTTTACACATAGGCATTTTTTGTTTTTTGCATTGAAAAATAATAACTCATGATTTTAATATTTTTAAATTTTGGTCTCTTCAGGAGGCAGTGTTCTGAGTCTCTCTGAGAAGATAAGAGTGCAGATTCTAATGATATAAAATGTCCTGACTTTTTCCCTGCAGCTCTGGAAGGGATAAGATTTTAATACCAGTAAAGATCCATTTGAACAGAAATAATATTTGAAAGGAAATTTCTACAATTTCTATACCTTCGGAATGATACTACACTGTTAATTGCAAGACCAAAACTATTAGATTAAGGAAAATAAACACCACAATTTAAAATTAAAATGTCTTTTTTTTTTTATTAAATACATTGGTTCTATGTTTAATGCTATTCCATGTTATTAAATATTATTTTACTAAGCTTTTCTTGAAACTGTGATGACTAGCCTATTTTTAGCATATCTACTTCACTGTTTGGTAAGGATTGAATCCAGGAATGAAAATTGTGAGGACAGTTGTGTTTCACTTGCAGAATACTGATTTGTGTAGGTGAAATTTTAGAAAGGTAGGAAATATGGTAACACAAAATAACGAATTTCAAAATGATCCACATTTTCTAGATGCAACATTCAATTTTTTTTGCAAAGCACTATATAAAATAGTATTTTTTTTAGCCAGAAGCTCACTGATATTAGCAACAACACTTAAACTACTTTTTGACAAATAAAGTTGATTCTTAAAACCCACAAGAAACTAAAGCATAAAAACTATTACTAGTTTCCATTACCTGACCAGAGATGCTGCTAGCAGCACATCATAATTAAATGTTGGCATTTGGCATTAATTTTGCATGTCATAACCATATTTTGTAAAATGGAAAATAACTTATTAAAAATTTAGATATACTTTAAAAGAAGGAAAACAGTGATCAATTACCACCCAGCTGGTGTGGTTCCTGGAAGAGAAATGCATAGTAGTAAAAAACATTGAAAGTGATACTGAATCAGACAACAACTGGAATTCAAAATCCCACATATTCAGTTAGCTCAAAAAAAATTTCTATTTATCAGTTTCAAATTGCTTCCTTACACCTTTACCATACATACATCTAAAAAATAGATGTGTGGTATGTGTGTTACAGGCACATTAATAAAAAGTGAGTTTGTAAAGTTTTTTAGTATTATTAGTATTACTGTTGTATTCTAAATTCATGACCTCCGAACTTGCAGAAGTACTGCAGTATTACTTTATTAATAAAGTTTAAAGAAGGAAATATTTGGGGAAAAATAATGAGTCTGTAGAGTCTCCCTCACTGTCAATATTCATGTGTCTGGACACAATCCTATGCTTTGTGTTCTGGGATGACCTTGCTTGAGAAGGAGGGCTGGACCAGATGATGACTGTGGCTCCTTCCAACCTGGCCCATTCTGTGATTTTATGATTTAGTGACATGCTTCTCCTTTGCCCTCACACATTTTCTGAAGATAAAGAAATTCGCATGATATACTCAGTATCCAGCTTTCCCATCTCTTGTTAATTGTATTTGACTATGTGATAAGTTCCTGGCATGGAAGGCATTGTAAGAAGACTCTTCTGACATGAAAGAGGGGTATGGCTATAGAGTTATGGACAAACAACCCTGGAGTTCAGCCTCCCTCACACATGCCCAGCAAGACACCAACCAGCTCTGACTCCTACACTCTGCAGCCATCTCAGTGTGGGGCTCTGCTCTGACCATGGCACAGGGAGTCTGGGCTTAGTCTTGTGCTATTTTGGCTGCTCAGCTTTAGCACAGGTTAGTATCTCCTGCTCCAGTAGGTCTGTCCTGCTGAAGATGTGCACAGGTGGAGCTAGAAGTCCACAAAGCAGTATTCAGCTGCCCCAGTTCACTCTCCTTAAGACTTTATAGTTAGTGGAGACCGATGGCATTTTTGGGGGAATCATGTAAAGCAGGAATGTAATATAGATTTTCCAAATTACATCCCACACTCCACCCTGCTATGGAGGAATGTGCTTCCTGTGCAATAATTTTTCATGTAAGTAAGCCACAGTCAGAGCCCTAGTCAGTTCAAGACATGCTTTCAGTTCTGGGTTAACAATGCAGTCTTGTTTTTAATAAGCTTAAAGATACTGTGAAAGCCCTTACACATTTAACACTGCATTTGCCAGCCTTTAAATATCTACAAAATAAACTTTGCTTCAGGTACTAATGCCCACAGAGAGAACCAGAGATTTGCCCTCCACAGGAAGGGTCAGTAACACTGCTTCTCCTTCAGAAAACTTTGAGTCCCAGTGTTTCCACTGTGCAGCTTTGTGTTTAGTGAAAAAAAAACCAAACCACAAAAACCAAAAAACTTTTTCTGTCTGAAATGGTTGATTTTCAATGAACATGTCACCCCACAGGTAATATTATATTGGTGCAACGTAGTAAATAACAGTATGGCATGCACAATCTTGCCCTGAGTTGGAAATCCTGTCACCAACATTAGCACAAATGACAACTTGGCTTTGTAGGACAGAACTCTATTTGTTTAATTCTGGACCCGTGGCAGAAGGGGATGACCAAGTTCAAAGCCACCTAAGGAACCTGAATGGGCACAAGTCTATGGGACTTTGTGGGATTCATTCACAGGTCCAGAGGGAACTGGCAGAAGAAGTGGCTAAGCCATTATCCATCATATCAGTCTCATCCTGGTGCCTAACATCATCATGAATCAGATCTTCCTGGAAGCTATGCCAAGGTGCATGGAAAATAAGGAGGTGACTGATGACAGCCAACATGGCTGCACTAAGGGAGAATTGTGCCTGACAAATTCAGTGGCCTTTTCTGATGTGATTACAGAAGTGATGAATCAGGGAAGAGTGACTAACATTATCTACTTGGAGTCGTGTAAGGTATTTGAGTATGTCCCAAATGATATTTTTGCTTCTAAACTGGAGACACACAGACCTGATGGATGGACCACTGAATGGATAAGTAATGGGCTGGACATTCACACTCAAAGGGTTGCATCCAAGAAGCCTGATGCTCAAGTGGAGATCAGTGACAAGCGGCACTCCTCAGGGACCAGTATTGGGGAAAATGCTTTTATACATATTTGTTGTCAACATGGACAGTGGGACTGAGCTTACCCTCAGCAAGTTTTTATTTGACACCAAGCTGTATGGTGCTGTTTACAACAAAGGGAAGGGATGCATCCAGAGGAACCTTGACAAGCTTGATAGGTGGGACTGTGTGAACCCCATGAAGTTCACCAAGGCTAAGTGTCTTGATTCTGTGATTAATTCATGACTAAGATCACCTTCTCAGAGAAAAACAAGAGTTGATAGTACTATCCTTATCTTCCATGTGGGAGTGATTCAGAATTACTGAAATTAAAAACAATGTCCTGAATTGTACAGATCAACCTGCTGATTTTATGTGCAAATTACAGAGCACCTGTTCACATGAGAGCAGTGGACCACACTTGTTCCTAAGAAAAAAACCCTGAATTCTGCATTTAACTCCATGATTAATTGAACTAATCCTCCAGACAGGTGTCCATCATGCATCATCTGCCACATGGTAAGGTTTAACTCAAAGAGATATCTTGAAGGCAGGTTGTAAGTGTAATAATTTATTGAAATGAGGCTGAAAGCAAAATAAAAATACAGATAAGATATGATAACAGCATTATGACCTTGTAATTTATTCACTGCACATTTTAACTATTGAATTTAGAACCATTTACACTGGAAATTCTTTGGTAAACTCTGACTCAGAGTGCTATACAAACAGTTACTATATGCTTTAGTCATAATCTACATTGAAATCTCTTGCAGGTAATCAAAGGTTAAATGAATTCTTGTTGCTATATCTTAGGGAATTTTGTGATGCATATTTGTCTTTTATACTGACACTTAAATAGATGCAGTTGTAATTATTTATATCAATATATCTTTGGTGAGGATAAAGTAAAAACATAATTTGTAGAACTCTGCATAAGTAAAAAGGAGATTTATGCTGAAGAAAAGCAGTTTGTAAGTGCTTACCTATCTATTAGCTACTTTGTGAGGACTTCAGAGAGTTTTCTGCTTCTCATGTATTGTTCTGGAGATGCTCAGCCCTTGACACGAATTTCATTCACAGAAAATAAGCATCCAATTTAGTGTTACACTATAATACTAATGTCTGGCTCTTCAAATCCCCATACCACACCAAGCATCAGGTAAGAAAAGTATATTTCAAAAAAAAGAAAGATTTCAACACTAGGGATTTTGCAGTCTAATTTGGACTGTTAGAGAACCTTGGTTAAAAAAAAAAAAAAAGAAAACCAAAATTAACAAACAAACAAAAAGCAAAACAAAACAAAAACAGACCAAAAAACTATATGAAGATAGGTAGGAGACTTGGAACTGGGAGCCAAATAAAAAAAAACAGATTTAGAAAACTGGACTGAAAGTTAAAAAATATGTATGGTGCTTTTTAACGTGAATGAAGCTTTGAATTCAGGAAATGAAAGAAAAATACAAAGGAGGAAAAAAAATAGAAAGATTAAATGTTGAAAAGTGAAATACTCCAGCTAAATAGTCTGCATGGACTGATACTTCAAAAGATGAAAGAGAAAGAAAAAGATTATATCAATTGACAAGGCTGTGAACAATTTTCCTCCCAACAATGGGAATCTTTCTATTCATTTCAATGCACTGAACTTAAAAAAAAACAAGTGAGACAAGTAGTGAAATCTCTGTAATGGAAAAGTGCTACTTTAATTAGCTATAAGCACTTTTGGTACAGTTTGATCTTAACATATCAAATAGACAAGACATTTCAGACTTTTTACTCAATAATCGATATCACCAGTTACACAATGTCAATTAACAATTGACTTTCAAAAATGCGTTCATCTGTTTAGGAGTATTTTGCCAAAAGCACACATGGACAAATTAGCCTCTTAGAGATATGAGAATGGATGTTATTGTCTGGAGTCAGAGGACTAGAATAATAAAGAATAATGAACCAAAGATGCCAGGTTATATATTTCAGGTATGAAGCATCATAGAAATTAATAAGAAACAAATATTTAGTCTAGGCTGAGACCATCAGACACATACTGTGACTTCCATGATTGCATTTTATTCTTCCAGTGAAGTTCAGGGACAATTGACTCAGTGCATTGATTGACTGATTGAAAGATTTGTTTTTCTCATACGCTTTTAGAAAAAAAATAAACCATGCCTGAAAATCTAACAAGTGTCATGTACATTGATAATTCTTGCCTTTAATTCATCAGCTTTTATTTATTTTTTAAAAAAAGCTTGGATAATTGTAATATAAAGTAGGATTACATTGAATATTAACAAAATAATTCAAATTCTTGTTAAGCAAGATGAAAATTACTTTATCTCTGGAGACAAAATAATTAATGTATTCACTGTTTATTCTCAGACACTTGTAAGGGAATACAGGCAAATACTATTATTTCAGTAAAAATTTCTGTATTAATGTCTCTGTAAATAACTTGAAATTCATGTAATTACCTCTTCAGTATTTGTACCTTTCATATACATTTTCAACATTTGGCATATAAGTGAAAAACTTTAACAATAACATTATGAGCAGAAGAAAGGATAGGAAATAGTGAGATTGCACGAGATGGACAATTTCAATGAACAAGGACAGCCTGCTGTTGCTGTCTCTTTGTAATCATTCTACAAATTTAATGTTTTTCATTTTCAGTTGTATTATCCAGCTGTACAAAATAATCTTACGTAAAATAAGACGGTGTAATGATCTTACATTTATTTAATTTGTAGTTTGGTTCTTATCATAATACAGGAAAAATAATGTTTCATGATGGAAAATTATCAGTTTCAGAAACCTCTTTTAATCTTATTTGGGAATATCTACTATGCAGAATACGAACATTAAAATGGTTTTTTTTTTTTTTTAACGCATATCTGAAAGTCTGAAAGTAGAAGTAAAGAAAGTAATATTGATTCTGAAGAGTCATAAAATCTCGGATTTGTGCTTCCTTCCATTTCCTTATCTAAACCCAGGATTTTTTTATAGCTGTGTTTTTTTCTGACAGATGTTGGATTTTCCTCTCTTCTTAACGATGTACCAGTAATGGAGATTCTGCAAAAGTCATGGTTAATTACTTCCAGTATTCAACTACTTTTACTATTAGCGATTACATTGTAAACTACAGTAAGAAATACTTAAAATGATATCAACATAAGCTATCCAATGCCGAAAATGAAGAATAGATATTTCCCTCCTTCTTTCTGTATCTCAAGAAAACTTGCTGGATTCTTGCCAGTATTCTGTTTTCTGGAACAGCTAAATCAACTTCTTCAATTTGGTCACATTTTCTGCACCTCAGAAAATGTCATTGATCTCTTGTGATCTTTCTCTTACTGGAATGACTTTATTGAAATAAAGGGACTTGATATACTAACAAAATATCCCTGCCAATGGCAAAGGCATTGAGCTAGATGATCTTCACAAGTCCCTTACAATCCAAATGGTCCTGTGCTTTTATGAATCTATGATATCACACTCTCAGAAACTTAAAACACTCCTACACAGGGAACTAGAGTAAGTAATCAAGACCTATTGATTTTATACTGGAAGGTAAGAATGTTCCAGTAAATTTAAAGGCACATTCCTTTAAAATAGATTTACAAATGATCTGTCTGTGCAGGATTTCAGCAGATCCAGCTTCTTTCAAAGTCAGTTTCACCTTAGTAAGATGATTTCCCAACCTTTCCTTGATACACAGCCAACACAAAGCCAAAGTACTGCCCACTGCATCCAGTCCTCTGCTCTTGTATTTGTTTGTTATAAGGACTTTTCAGTCCCTTATGTGCATGCTGTATTTTTAAGCTAATAAAGTTTCTTATGCTGTAAGAATATTTTACAAAGTAATTCCTTTGATGACTTTAATTTTAGGCTTCTCTCAAATATTGACTATCTTATACACATGTAATGCTTTTTCTGTTCCTGGACATGAGTTACATTGTTTTTTACCTTTCACGTACTAAAGTGAACTTCTTAAATTCTTTTGGTCATATAAGATAGGTTTGCTATCCAGATCTCCCCCTTTTTAAAGCAGTTTAAATTGCGCTTTCTTGAACATGAGTGGTTTATTTACACATGGTACTCTAGGCAGAGTTTTCCTTATCTCTCTCAGAAATGCCTCAAAATCTATTTCCTGAGATTCGGATGTTCATTTTTTTCACAGATACATTGTATAAGGCCCGATATTCTATCCTGTATTAACTCAGTTATGTTTTTTATTCCCTTGTTATTTTCAATTGATAGGCCTCCAATTCAAGGAGGAATCTTTTTTCATTAGTCTGCAAGTGCATGACTTTGCACTTTGCACTATTGTGCTTTATCCCACTACCATCGCTCCGGCTTTCAAAGTCATCCAACTCCTTTGTGTCTCCTCCAACTACCCTTTACCTTGAAAAAGTCTAATAACTTTGTGTCATCAGCTGTTAAAATATTTTTGTATCTTCCAAGATAATACATTAAGATATTAGCTCAGTCTAGTATTAAGGCTGATCTTTGAGGAACTCCCTGTAGTAGTCTTTCTTCAACCTGGTAATTCTTCTTTCAATGTAAGCAAGAGTTTTTCTCCACATGAACCAATTCTTTTCCACTTTATTTGTCTGCTTCGGAATAAGTAAATTCTGATGCAGTATCGTATCAAAAACTTCCCTGAAGCAGATTAGCTCTGCTGTATCATTATTGTCTAAAACCAGGAAAAGCCAGTAGTTCTCAAGAGCGTAAATCTAGAAAAGATCATACACAACTTTCAAAAAAATTGTGGTTCACCCTATCCCTTTATTCTTTTAAATCTATAGCTTTATTATCATCTCTAAAACATGTTTCAAAGACTTTTTTAATTACTGTGATCAAAGATATGCGCCTGCAGCTTTTTTGGAATACATCCTCCTTTTTTCTTGAACATATATATCACATCCTTGTTTTTCAGGTCATATGGTGTTGAGGCCTATTTGACAAATTAAAGTTTTGTGTAACATGGACTGGCAACTCCCTTACTAATCCAAAAAAGCAGCTACCTGCCTCAGAGCAATGTCTACTATGATGATGTCTGTCTACTGTGCACTAAAATTTTTCACAGAGAACAATAGAAAAGTATTAACTCAATTTTGTACTTAGATTTAGATGATACTTAACAGTCTTTACTTCTTCTTCCATCAACAATGTATAAATTCTTCAGAGTACTTCTCTTTGTTCTGCTTTGCATGTTTTCATTTCCCTTTCAAGGTCAAATCAGCTGAAGTTTCAACCATTCCACTTCAGCCCTTTATTTTTTAACTTCAGAACAGTACTTGCTAATAAGTGTCAAGTTCCTTCCAAGATGTCTATTTAGTTTGCTATGGA
Organism: Donacobius atricapilla; assembly: GCA_013397315.1. NCBI lineage: Eukaryota > Metazoa > Chordata > Aves > Passeriformes > Mimidae > Donacobius > Donacobius atricapilla. Next base: position 23,131 of record WBMY01015303.1, read on the forward strand.
AACCATTCCTAGAATGTTAGGATGAAAATTATGTTATTATTTAAACCTTGTATTTGAATAATTGCTGAGCCTTTTATGCCTGTAGTCCTTCTGACTTCAGAGAATATCTTTTTTAATTTAGCAGGTTAGAACTGGACTTTAGTCTCCTAAATTATAGTCCCATAACCTACAGTAACACTTTGTCATTCAGATCCTTTTGGTCTAGCAACCAATGTCTGTGTATGCTTCCCATGATTTAGCAAGTTTGTTCTGACAAAAATCAAGGCACTCTCTAATTTCAGGATTAGAGACCAGGGGGTATAGATGAAACTCTTTTTTTACCCCAAGATCTTTTTTAGAAGGAAATTATGTATATATTGTACCATTTGAATACACAACTCCATGATAGTTTTGCATTCTTTAAAATAACCTATATGCATCTCTCTCTTTTCTCACCCCACAACACCCTCTGGTTTCCCATCTGAAGCTACTTCAGATTTACAGGTTGCCAACTGAACATTTCATTCTATAATGTTGGATACTTCTCTAAAGCAGGACAACTTGGCAGACTTAAATTTTCACAGTTTTTTACATTATGTATATGAGATGTTCATGTTGTTCTCTGCTCCTTTCCTGTCTCTTTAAGTGGGTCTTCCTCCTATTTAGGGAAGACTGGCTCAAGACACCTGCTGTCAGAATGAGTGACAAACACGGTGCTTTGTCTGTTGTGTGGAGCTTGCTTATTTGTCACTTATTTCCTCATTTTCCTTAATCTAAATGGTCAGTTGTTCTGCTAGAGCACCATGCATTACGTTTATGGAAAGAGCAGCAGTCACATACACAGAAACTGTAAAAATAATTTAGGCCAAAGGAGTAGCTGCAAAGCATAGGGAGCTAAATAAGACCTCATATTGACCAAGACGAGGAAGAGGGAGTTGCATAGAAGTAAAGGATGAATTAGGGAGACCTATGTTGACATTTCTGTAAGACTATTTGCAATGAAGTTTGTAATATATAATTACAATTAGGAATATTGTTGGTTATTAAGATTAATTAAAATAATTAAGGTTATTGTTCTTTCCTGCTTCCTGAACTAAAGGAATTCAGACCCTACATGTTCTCATCTAGGTCCTGCAGAGGCCTAGCAGGGAAACTTGTGTGTTAGATCTCAATTAAGCATGCATGCACAGTTTGCATGCATGAACATCATGTTCGATCCCAAATCCTAAAAATTCATTTGGTTTTTGCTCATGGGTGGGCCCTGTGGGGGCAAGAGAGGGACTGTTTCCATCACTAACAGAACTCATCTCTGGTCAATTTGTTTTGGGAGGAGTGGTATCAGCATTTATTGCTGCTTTTTTCGCTGTCCAAGATGATGCATACCTGGAAGTATCTTGCAGCAGCTGAAGTAATTCTAGGTCTTGTAAGTGACACAAGGATTGGTTTAGAGGGGCCAGGCTGCATAAAACTCCAAAGCATGTTGTAGTATAAATATCTTGGAGATATTTAACTAGCTACTTGTAAATAAAAGTAACCATCAATTTTGAAAACAGATGGAGTCCACCTTAATGCTGCATTGGCATCAGATGAGCCATGAAGGAGTGGAGAGCGCTCTCATATGGAACTATTTGTGCACATCAAGTCGTCATGTGCCACTGCTTCCACAGCAGCACCTGCATGAACTTCAGCCCATGAAAATCCTCTTAATGTGTGTTAGAGAAATTCTCTCCTGTCTCTAGAAAATTTATTGATAAAATATCCATTTTATAAAATGAGTTAACTGGTACCCGAAGACAGGGTTTTATTTTAGATGACATTGCTAATGTGATAGTTGAAAAAAAAATTTGAAATAACAGAATGTTATTAATGTTATTTAAATGTTAAGTAGATTCTTCTATTAAATAAAAATGTACATGCTTGACCTTCGACAGGCTTTTAAACCACTGACCAAGAGCTCAAAACCTGAAAATCATCTCAAGATAACTAGTTTATGTTTATTTGCATTTTCAGCTTCATGTTCTGAAAGAAACTTAAATAATCAAGGGGATTAAAGTTATGAATATGAACACGCATGCCATTCATATTCTGACATCTATATTTTTTAAATATTCTGAGCATTTAAAAATAAAGGAGAATTTAATTGACTTTGGGTACATTTTTACTAAAAGCTGAAAAGGTATATGCATCCCCTTGCAAATTATATTTCTGCAGTGTCATTTATTTTGATGAAACATAATTGAAATAAAATATAGTAATATTCTGTCCAGGATGTGTCATGAACCACAAAACCAGAGGTTTTAGAGGTAAAATCAGAAAAGAGGAAGGAACTCAGTATTTGAGAGGAAGAGTGGGAAATTGAATTCCCTGACTGAAGATGAGAGTTAGAGAGTTGGAGACAGAAGTAGAAGTGGCTTGGATTTAGACAGCAAGATATTATAATCAGGGATAATAAAATTGAAAATGTGCTGAAACGAATGAATGTATGAAAAAGGGAAGATTCATACAATCAACATGGGAAGAAGTCTTTAAGATATGGAATAGGACAGCCTACATAAAACAGAACCTCATCAGAGACTCTTGAGGACAGGCAAGCTGCATTGTCTGAGTGGTCTGTCATCATACGTGTCCTCTGTGGGCTTCATATTTGCCTCAAAGGAGTCCATGAGAGAAAGTCATGTGAATTATTTTCAGTCAATTTATTGTAAAAACAAAAGGGGCTTTAGTGAATGCATTTTCATGTGGTGGCTAAACAGATCTACGGTGCCAGCAAAACCAGCCTCTGTGTATTGAACATTTAGTTAAATGTACATTTCATTAGAGAGGAGTCCAGGGACTGCTGCTGAAGAATTTATTGTATATAAACACTGAGCTAGCAAAAGACCCTCAGTAACTTGGCTCTAAGATCTGAATTCTTCACCAACTCTAAAAGAGCTGTATCTAGCAGTATCTATTACTACTGTGCGTGGTTAGTAAATGTTCTGAAAAAAAAAAAGGCTTTTCTAGCTGTATTGGCATTTAACATTTCTAGGCAGAACTTTTTTATCTATCAGCAAATCAGTGTTCTGAAAAACAAAAAGGGGCAGGAAGAGTGGGTTTCAAACAAATCACAGGTTTGTTTCCTATGGAAAACACTGTGGTCAGGGAAAAGACCTTTTCAATTTTTCTTTTACTGTTTGCTTCAGCATTTTTCAAACAAATGATTTTTATTGGCCTCAGAACCAAAAAAATATAATTATTCATGCAACTCTGTGTGCAGCTGTCATCAAATATCCTTTATTTGACAGTGCATATTTCCCATTAGTCAGTCAGCCTATGAATACCCCAGCTTTATTCACGCAGCAATAACTCCAAGCACCAATTAACAATTCCTGGCAAAGTCTAGCTGCGTTTTGCCAATGATGACCTGAAGTCAGCATGATTCATGTTTTTGTGCCCACATAGTTCTACAAAAGTAACACATGGCACCCAGAGAAAAACTTTGATATCATGAGAAGATCCTCAGCAATAAATCAGCAACAGTGGTGGCAACAAACAAAAAAAGAAGTTTTTCTCTGATTCCTATGAGTTTAATGATGATCTATGACAGGGTAAAGATGGAAAAATTGAGTCTTAATTTTGTTAGACAGTTTTCTTTAAACTGCTTTCATTTCTTCTTAGAAAACTGACTCTTTTAGCAGAGCTAAAGCAGTGTTTTAGAACTACAGGAGTGATCACACAAATGTTCCATATTTGATAGGTTTAACAGTTACCAAATAACAATATCAAGAAAATACTGTAGTAGTCTTTTTGAAAATAAAAAAATACAAAATGAAAATTCATTTTTTCTTTACATTAAAACCACAAAAAATAATCTTGAAATTTGTTTTAAAGTAGTGTCTACATTCAATTCCATTAATTTTATTATTTTGAGCTCATCAATGTTCTCTAAAGTTTCAACACCCTGATGACTCATTCATATTTGATATAGAAAATTTTTACATTACTGTGGTACCAATTCAGAAGACACAAGAAACATGGAGGAATTTTTACATAAACAGGCAGCTTTGTTAATAATATCGACAAAAAATCAAAATATGAACAGCCTGTAGATTTAGTTATGCTTTTCTTATGGGTGAATCAAAATATGCAGAAAGGCATTACCAAACAAATTTTCAATACCATTATTATAAGAAACATAATCTCTTCATAAATACAGAACTTTTCTTTGACTCTCTGAGAACATTCAGATAGGAAAGAGTAATTGAAATAACACACTTGATTTATATCAGTGGGATGAGGTAAATCCATAAATATGGTTCTATCATTATAAATAATTGCTTACCTACAGTTACCGCAGAGTCCATGATTTCAATATAAACTTCAGTTTTAAAACTTTTGTATAGAGAGTTCTGTACTGAATCACCTGACTCATTTACTGGCAGCAGTGACTGCTGCACACAAACTCGTTTAAAACTGCCCTTAACTGCAAACACCACTAAATTATAATTGTATATTTATTGTGGCCGTTCTCTTTTTGACACTTTCATATATGGTGAAAAAGGGAAAAAACACTTAAAGAGCTGAAACCTTATTCCCAGTGCTTTCACTTTTAAAGACAGAAAAACTTGCTGAAATATACATGAAACATTTGCTGTTGATCAGAGGCTCAAATAAGGGTTCAATACCCAGATGTTTAAGGTTCCAGACACGCTGTTGCAAAATTCGAGACACTTGACACTATTTTGCATAATATTTTGTCCAAAACTTGCTGTGCCATCCTTTCTTCTGCAGCTACTCTTTACAGAAGACCAAAATAACATATTTCATTTGCAAGAATGCTTGACTGTCACCTGATATTTTAGCACTCAGAGGAGTTTCTTGTGGTGACAAACACCTTTTTAAATCTTTTAACTCTGTCATACCAAACTTCAGAATAAAAGTGCAACAACTGATATCAGGAAACAACTTCCATCAGACTCCCAAGGCTTCTCCTACCCATGGTGGTATTGCAATTACATGGTAGGATAGTTCACTGCATACACAACTGCAGCTTTATTTCTGTAGCTATATGAGAAATTCATATAGCTAAAAGACACCCCAACATGTAGATCGTAAACTGGTGAAGCTCAGCTGCCTCTTATATATTTTAAGCTGTGACTATTACCACATCGCCTTTGATATGTTTTTATTTTCAATAAAACAAAAAATACATATTTGGTTTCATACTTTTTAAAATTTTTATCAGATCACTGTAGTGGCACTCTATCTCCTCATAAAATCCTAAAGAAATTAAAATTCTACTGAATATAAATGAATGAAAGCATTTAAAACAAAGATAATACTTAGAAGCAATGCAGATTTATTCAATATTTTAAAAATTAGGACTATAGGAATTCAAATAGATTTTTCACTCTCATCAGAGTATAATTTATGGTCTTTAATTAACATTCCTCCTACCACGACTTTATTATAAAGGAAAATGCAAAGGAACATCAGAAAAACTCTCACTCAGAAAAATGATGCCAACAGTCAATTACTGATATAGAGTGAAATATTTCTAATTATTTCTAGTATTCATTAATTAGTTTTTGCACAGATAGAGGCATTTTGTACTTGGACTGCCTTCACGAAGATGGCTGTAATTATTCAGTTAAATAGACACCTTACACAACAGCAAAAGTAATTTTAACCCATCAGTCCTTGAGATATTTGCTGAGGCAGTTGTCTGACAGTAACTATAACTGTGACGCACAGACAAGGATAGTACTAGACTTCAAAATACCACACCCACGATTCCTCATTATTCTTTCAGCAAGAGAAATCTTCAGGACAAAATACTGAAATAAAAAGAGCATCTGGTTCTCTCAATGTGATGATGAAAAGATCAGATAGTTTTGAATTAAGTTGTGTTACATTTTTGTTTCAGGAGCACCCAAGTTCACCTGTAGAAGGATTCTACTGTCCAGACGGCCCTGGGGAATTTGTGGAGCTGTCCCCTGAAGTTCTAACACATGGCTATCTGCTCAGTTTAACTTGGCTGACAAGACAAACTCTGTAATAGCACATCACACCTCAACTTAGTGCTAGACCAAATATCCATACTAAACCACTGAGAATCATCAGGCACAGGCAAGAGCTGCTGACTTGGTACAAAGCAGCTCAACTCCATAAAATCTGAAGGAGCCACGTTGCTTTATTCTATCTCAAGAATGTGTTATATACTTCAGCTCCTCAGAAAGAGCTAGGTGTGATATCAGAAGTCTTTGCTTATATAAAATAAATTGCAAAGAGATTTTATTACCTCAGTCCCAGACAACATTTACTGCATCTCTTGACCACTCCAAAGCCCACAGAAGTATCTGGCAAAATAGTGCTTTAATGTATCTCATTCTGAATTTATATACAAAAAAAAAAAGATGAATGGTTGCTGTCTCTTTTCCCTGAAGTATACAGCTGGATAGAAATCAAGGTTTCCATCTTATGATAAATGTCGGAGTTGTCTCACTGGTGTTGAGTTCCTGATGCGAACAAAACAGGCTTTCAGAGTTTTGGGAGAGATGACCAATTTCAGCGGAGCTGATACTCATGGCATGCATGAAATTTTTGTTTCTAATCTGTGCCTGAGGAACAAGAGACTTCATGTTTTATTTTCTATATCCTAAGTGAAAGCACTTAGCAACAACTTTCTCCAGGGCAATTTGTCTGTGGACTTTTGCTCACAATATCTATCCAGGGTCCAAGAAATCTTTTCAGACAGACTGAAGTTAATGTCAGGATAACTCTGTGGAATGCATTAGTGTGAAGGAATATGGTTTTGTATAATGCATTTTTTTTAAAGGATATTTTACCTCAAACACCAATTCTGAGCCCTGATAGTGGTAAGGTCCTAGCTCCCATCTAGTTCCAGCCTGACAAAGGTGGCTTCAGGGATAGGTGGTGGTTCCAGAGACCTGAGACAGTATCCTTCAGAGAACGGGATTTTCCAGTTCCAGCTAGAATAGCACCTATGCCCACTGTCAGACTATGATCAGGCTCAGAACCTGAAATTATTAATGGCTAAAAGAAAGGGAACAGGCTAGATGCTCCTTCCATGAGGGATTCAGGTACTGATAAAGTAAGACCCCTTATTTGCATAACATTGTCTTGAACAGTGTGGCAATATAAAAATAAAGTAGGTAAGTAATTTTGTGTCACTGAATCATCATTGCATCTGTGAAAAAAAAATCAGACAAAAATATTTGAGAAACCCAGTAAAAAGCTCACTATAGCAGATAATACTAACAGGGAACCTGGCTCAACTTGTCATGTTTCAAGTGAGCATTTGAGAATCAAACTTACTCTGGGTTTCTGCAGACATTCAGAATTTTCCAGGTTTTAAGTGATTAAAATATTTTTGGCAGGAACACCCAGTTGTCAATAGGTAATATGCTTTTTCCCCACAAACCATAATACATGCAAAACTTTTAGAAGAAATTATCAGTCCGACTATATACATCACTTAAAAAAGAATCTTCCACGGATATTTAACTTCAATTATTTACATTAAAAACAAAACAAAACAAAACCCAAAAAATCCCAAACAGAAAATGTCAAACTTATAAAGAATGATTATGGAAGAGTCAAGATCCAGACAACTGGTGATATTTTAGTCTTTGGCTAAGGATTTGCAGGAGAATTCAAATAGATATTTATTTACCTTTATGAATCTCAATGAGAGGGCAAGAATAGGGCATTAATGACAAAATTTAGGTGACACTCACTATCTTGCAGAAGATTTACTCTTAGGTATCTTCCACCAGGACGGAGTAGCATTTTCACCAGCCAATAGTGGGACAAGCTCTGTGGAAAGTATTTCAGCCTTGCACACGGGAACTGATTAGTTGATATACTAAGTCCTTCCTATCTGTAATGCAACAGTCCGATTTTAATGCCACCATGTTACAAGCAGTGCAGTCATAGTTTACCAAAAGTACCAGATACATCTTTACTGGATTTTTTTTTCCTTAAATCTTGAAAAAAAATTTGCTGTGCAACCTGACTCTTCTGAATTTCCCAAAAGGACAAATTACATTCATCAGTCATCCCTCAGTCACAGGTTTCTAGGTTCCTGGAGTCATTGGGGGAAAAAAAGAGCTTCCTTTAGCACCTCCTGTGGACAGGTCAGAGGACAGAGCGCAAAGGAAGGGAACAACATTCATCACCAATTTAGTCCTGGAGAGGGGATTAACTGCATTAGAGAATAAGAACTGACAACGAACTCACCAAAGAGCAGGGCACGTCTGCTTCTACTGCTGCTACTTTACAAGTTGACCTTCACCCCAGCACTTTTCACAGCAGCAGGTTTGACAGATGAGCGATAATGAGAGTCCAGATAGTGCACAGAACAGACTGCTGCTTGAGCTGCACAAAAGCCAGTCATCACAGAGCACTTGCCTGGCAACTCTCAAAGGATGTTGCACTTTCAGTCCTTTGATCATCTTTTTTTTTAAACAGAGCAAGCAGAGTAAGGCTGGGACAGTTTCAAAAGCATAATCTGTGGTCTGCATCACTCTTCTCCTCTTTCCTCACTCCCCTTTCCTCACTATTGCTCTTTATGAGGCAGACTGCATTTATTAAACTTTGATAAATGACAAATAAATCCTGCTCTTCAAAGAGTGACCGTGGAGTTGAGTTCACTTCTACAGCCATATCAAACTGTCAGATGATTTTTCACAAAAATTTCATTAGAAATTTTACAGAACTGCATATATATGCCCACACCAGCATATTAAAGGCACACACCTAATTAGACAAAAGACACTACTGTAGTGTGTGTCTAGTTCATTTTCTCACACTGTAGAGATTTGACTCTTCTGTCAACTTTCTAGTATTTAGAGATCCACACCACACTTGGACATCTTGGAGAGAAAATATTCATGTTGCACATGACTGCTTTGCTTTCTTTGGCAGACTGAACATGTTCACTTATCTTTTCCGAACGGTGGCATTTTAGTACTGGATTCATTCTATGTAGTAGTTTACATTTTGAAGCAGTGTGCAAACTTTAATCCTCACAGTGTCCTCATGAGAACTGAGAGGGAACGTTATCTCTGGTTTTCAGATGAAGAAGCAGAGCTTTCATGCCTACTCGAATCAAGCTGTAGTGGCTCAGTAAATTATTGTCCATTGGCTGAACTGTGGTAATAATGTGAGCCCCTCTTATAATTTACATAAATCTCAGTAAAAGTGATCTAAATCAATGTACTGTTACTTTTAGATATGGCATAAGCTAAAAGTACAGAACCTGCATGCAATTGCAGACATCCAGCTGTCATTATGTGATCCCATGAGTGCATACTTGAGGAATGAAGTAATCAAACAGTTTTCAACAGCAGTATCCAGCTGTCTAGCTCAACTCACTGCTGGGAAAATCTATCCTAAACTGCTGGACTTTGCACTGGAAACACTGAACATCTGAATCCTTCATGTCCATTTTGTTGCAAGCAAGTTCTTGAAGAGAAATGGCAACAAAATTTTGTAGTCTTCTAGTATCTTAAGTCACTGCAGTAATTTGAACCTTTAATTGATACCAAGAGATCCAGCTTTTTCCAGTACTATAAAATTAATTATTAATAAAGAAAGAATTAGCACTAACCTCTTGATGTAGTATTTCATTGCAAAACATCTGCAGGTATGTTTCAAGGCTTTGCAAAGAGACAAAAGGCATGATTTCTAGTTGTCTGCAAGTAAATGAGTAAAATTTTCAAAGCTATAACTGAGAATTTTTCTCTACCATTTTTTTTTTCTGTAAAGAGGAAAATAAATCCTCTCCATGAAATTATTTTATAACTTGCACAGCTACCTTAAAGTAGGTGGTAAAAGGCTGGACAGTTTTATTTCTGGAAATGACAACAAAGATAAAAATTTGACCCTCTAAAGAGTGATTTGTTACAAAAAGAAAAGAAAGTGATATTCTGGTCTACAGAATTTTGTATATAAACCCATATTTTTATACTGTAGCCTCTTGAGCCCATGGGACTATCCATACATAATTTTCACACTAAGGCATTGCCATTCCAGCTAATATGTGATATATAAAAGCAACAGAGACTGATTAAATGAGGCAGGGTGGTATAATGATTATATCTTACAAATATATGCTAAAACAAGACAGCAAGTACCGTGAATTGTTAAGTGAAAAGAGGGTGAGGAAATCTGCCCTGAGTAGATCTGCAATTATGTTTATCAGAGTATAAAGGACAAAATGAGATTTAAATTCTGCCTTGCAGAGAAATATGAAATGAACTGATCTGTAGTTATAAACATGCAAAACACACATAGAGGATAGAAAGCACCACATATATTTTACAGTCTAATAAATAAAGACACAGAGGAGCCAGGCATTCCTTTGCCATAAAAGACATTGAGGATGGATGTCATAAGGCATTTGTAGAACACCATGTTAGAGGCGGAACATTTTTATACAACTGAAAGTTAAATGCCATCTAAAAGGACAGGACAGCCCTACAGCAAATTGACCCTTAGACAACTGCTACCAAAACATTCCAGTTGATGAAATCAAGCCAACATTAGAGTCAGCAAAGCAGCCAGACATAGAACTCACCAGAAACGTGTCCTTTTTTCTGTCTTTTTCTTTCTGTCAAGGTTACTTTCAAGGAAATGTATGCAATATAAATACACAGTGAATAGATTATAATTTTATGAAAGAGAAACAGAGGTAAACAGAAGGGACTGTCATGGAACATACCAGCACATTAAAGGCACACACACACATGCATTAAAGTATCAGGAAAAACTGTCAAATAAATTGTATTAGGATTCAAGTAAGATTCTTAGTAGGGTTTAAAATAGTAAGAATGTTATTTTTACTGGCTTTGTGCTGTTGCATTGTGGTTTGCTTGGGGCTTTTTTTCAGTGTTAGACAGGTAAAGGATAAGATAAAATCTGAATTTACAGAAAATAGATTGTGCAAGACATCCAATAATTTTCTGGGATTTTTTTTTTCTTTTACAAAATCATTGGATTTTTAAAATCTTGACAAGGAATTGAGATAAATATGAAAAATAGGATTTCATTAAGATATTTCGAATGGGTCCATATTAGAAATTATTTGTTCATATAGACAAGATGAGGCTTTTCTTTAAAACTTCTTAGTATGAAATAACCTACTTATTGGCCTTTTGGGAGTGGCCTGTAAACAAAGGAATAGGAAGTACTACAGGAATAACATAACATGAAAGAGAATAAGGATGTTATAGAGGGCAGAAAGAACATTCTTCAAGAAAATTAATGGAGAAGAAAAGAATCGAGATAAGAAAATTTGCAAATACATGCATTTAGTAATTAAGACTTTCTGTTAAAAGCAGAATCCATCTTTTGGAAGAGGGACAAGAGAAAATCCTGTCATACTTGTCAATATCATATATCTGCAAAGAAACCCCAAAATTAAGTGTGATTCTGAAATAAATCAAACTCGTGAATGTGACTGTGGCAGACAGATTGAACATTTAATACCACTTGAGAGGATACTGAGATAGTTCAGAATTCTGCATATAGACTTTGGTCATCCATGAAGAGACTCATTGTTGCTTCATTCATTAAATTGGTTAAAGGGGTAAAGAATTCTATTACACTCCTTGGCAGATTGTGGAACCAATTCTATAAGAGAACACTAAAGATATTTATATATTAATGAGTTCAAAGAAGCATATGTTAGCTTTCCCTGTAAAGCATGGTGGGTGGATGTGAGTCAACTTCAGTCAGATGATCTGGTCAACTTTAATTCCCTCTGTGTTTACTAACACAGATTTCAAGTTTCTGACTGCATATTGCTCTTTCCACAGAGCTCCTGCTTCATTCAGGGCACACAGTAAATAGTGGCACTGAATGAGGAATTACAACATTAAAAATTATTTCTATCCTCAGTGAAGATTCATTACCATGTATTATTTACAGCTCATTCTTTGAGCTTTTGCACTAAATACAAAACTTTTCGCTTACACCTAGGGTTCTCCAATACGTATTAATTCAAAGGAATATTCCACAAAGATCACTCAAATAATTTTGTAGAAGACTCTATTAATGAATTTCATGTATTTCAGAGGAAAGAGGAAAATAAGAAACTCCTATCGAGTACTTTAGAAAATGCTGGAGTTTGGATCCAGATCCCAAAATACTACTATAACAGCAAAACTCCCTGCTTTTTGGGTTACACATCCCAGATTTCTAACAAGGAAAACAATATTCCTCTGTCTAATGACCTAAGTTATTATTAAGTCTGTAATTCATTTCATACCACAGTCTCTGTTCTCCTTGAATGGGGCACAACTCCTGTGAGAGATTGCCAAGTGATTAAGTGATAAAGAACTACAGTACATACACAGAAGATGGTTGTACAAAAAAAATTGGACCAAAAGTCTTGTTCCACCATTTCCTAATCTGATTGTTTCCAACAGAAATCAAATAATCCCAAAATATATGTATAATTTATCTAAATCTTAACTTGAGTTCAGGTAAGCATTTTTTGCTTTCCCTGGAGTTAAAGGAAAATTTCCTTCCAGAATGATTTTATATTAGCATTATATTAAGAATAATTTTTTTACTGATGGCTACATTCAAGTATGAGCAGTTATTTGAATTCAATGTAATGACTGGGCAGCACATCCAATAGAATATACATTAAGAGTACTTTGTCATTTGCTAACATTCAGAGTCTCTACTGATCCTTGGAGGTCAAAACTCATTTCCACTGGGAAACTAGCAGAGGCCTGAATATTAAAGATGAATAAGATTTAGACCTAATTATTTATTAATAATTTAATAATTAATAATTATTAATATTAAACTTATTAATAAAGACACAAAATTCAGATACAGTTTTTTTCCATATATACCCAATTAACATTAGCATGAATGATGGATAAATTGGACTGATTTATATCAAAATTCTTCTCTGTGTGTCATTGGTTGTCCTATACAGTTTTTTTTTTCCCCAAAACCTGTGTGTTTGGTTTTCATGGAAAATGTAAGGATTTTTTCCTATGGAATGAACTAATATAGAAGATCTTCTTATTTGGATGCCATAATATGATGCATCAATTAGGTAATACTTAGATTTTGTTTTCAATTGGACTTCATTACAAAATTACTGACATTTGCTATTGATGAATAGAGAAAAGCATCATACTGCCTTTATAGAGGAGTTGTGAGAAAAAAAAACTTATGGAATGGAAGCTATTGATAGGCATTAGTGTTTTTTTGTGAAGTTTTCACAGCCCAGTAAGAGTTTGCATCATATGAATAATTTATAGGAATACTGTCCACTGAGAAATGTCATACTTTGCATGTTTTGGTACAGCTAGGAAAAGGCATCCATCCACACATTTATTACCTTCACTGAAATTGTCTGTGAGTGATTCTCCAACTGCCTAGATTTGTTTCATCACTAAACAGTTCAAATGCCCTAAGGATGTCTGGAAACAGCAGGATAGATGGGTAACAAAGTTTATCATGTAGAAAAAGGGAGTTATTTTGACATGCCTGCGTTCAAAGAGGGCATCCCTTCTACTGAGAAAAAGCACTTATTCAGGTAGAATGAATTAGCTGCTATTGCAAGCACAGTAGCCCTAGGAATTTGTCTGGGGACAATCACATCGATAAATGCAGATTTAAGTGATGTTGTGGTTTTTGGGCTGGGTTGAACTTCTCACAGAGGACAAAACAGAAGGAGAGACTTGTCCACTCCCATCAACTCTCTCTCCTTTCCTTACTAGTTTACACATCAGTGGTGATTTCCAGATTTCAGTTAAGATCTAGCTAAAATTTGTAAGCAAAAAAGAGGTACCTTACATTGTCTGGCTGCTACCTAGCTCTTAACCTCACCACTATATTCCTCCTCATACTTCTGCATATCCCATTATATCTTTTCTTACCACTTCTCTCAAAGCTCAAGTTACATGTACACTTTTTAAAAGAATGATAATTTCTTTGAATTAACCTTAAGAAATCAGCCTAATAATAAGTCTACAGAGAATTCAAGAAGAAAAATTAAAATCTCAAACTGAACAATGAGTCTTTTTAACCATAAAGCCTGTTTTTCACTAAAAACCTAAGCTTTTGGCTTTTTCAGGGAAAGATATTGTTGGTCTCATAGTCATTACAATTTTTAAAGAGAATAAAAAGGGATCCCTTGTAAATAAGTACTATGCAGCAGTGGAAAATGGAATTGAAATATGCATTAAATCATTTCAATAAACTAATAGAAATAAAAGGAATAATAGGTACAACTAAAGTGAAAGACAAACTTTAAGGGATGGTAAATGCAGTTGTCTCTTCGTTCTGATCAGAGAGAGGAGACCTGAAAAGCAGAGAGGAGGAATTCAAATTACTGGAATGTAATTAAAAATTCAGTGACCCAGTCTGCAATGTTTGATGAAGATGAGAAATTGCTAAGCAAAAAGTTTAAAAGCTTAGTACAAGCAGTTCACTTTGAAATTGCCCAATCTTGCTACATTCTAAGAAGGTAAAATACAAAATTGATTATTTTTTCACTGAAGTCATGCAGCTTCAGGATGAAAATCAAATCCTAAATTACATTAGAGAAGAGCAAAAACATTAGAAAAAAAAAGATAATTTTCATATAACAAAATCTGAGTTTGGAAACTCTGCCAAAGCGAGAGTGTTATAAATTCAAAGACAGAAGCATTCTACTGTAGTAAAACTGGTTTTATAGCTAATGGAAGAGTATTTTCTGTGGGAAGTTCAGGATTTACCCCGATCAGTACAATTTTGTAATTAGATTATCACTTGTCATTAAGTAAGCCAATACCTTGGTTGTTTGTAATGACAGTCCCTGAAATCACAGACTTAATTTTATTTATTAGAATTTTATTCCTTTCATATCCCTGTAGCAAATATCCCTAAATACTCTTGAAACTGCAACATAAATAATTTCCTATAAGTACTTGCAAAGACTGGGCTTGATTTAACATAGAAAAGCATACAATCCTTAATATATCTGAAGTACAAAGGAGCTGACTTCCTCCTGCACAGTCAAGACAGCTTACTGTAAAAGTCTTGGAAGTACTTTTGGCCATCTGCATTACATTGTAACACTGCATTACAATCTTCTTTCAGGAACTAAAGAGGAAGAAATTGCTTGGGTTTGCTTAGCACATTGTTTTCATGCTTAGGCAATTTGATATATACATTAAAGTTTATGTCATGAGAGGCAGTTATTCCAAATCTCATTAAAAATACTTTGATATTTCAGCAACAAATTTAGAAATATAGGGTTGTATCAATAAATATTCATTTTAACAGGGAAAAATAGACTTGAGATTCTAACTGGCCCTTGCAAGTAGAAATATGGGCTAAATAGCCTATAGAAGAAAATCATTGCTGCGTTTGCAAAAGTGATCTTTAAAGTTGCAGGACTATTTCTAGACATCATGGCCTCATTTTGAGTTGACAAAAATGAACTAGGTTTCAAACTTGAGCCTTCAGAGAACAGAAAACATTTCATGAAGTTGTGTTCCTCAACAGTTTTGGCTTAGAAAATGTCCAGGTTCAGCTGCCAAGTTGTGATCTATTGTTTCCTTTAACCAGGCTTATTTTCAGAGTTTCTATCTCTGAAACAGATTGATGTCTGCTCAACAATGTTATTAACCTGATCTCATGTTTCTAAGTCTTCAGTATCCTCTAACATAGCTCAAGTTACATTTGGCTAGGTAGATCTCCCAACAAACAGCAAAAAAGGGAAGTGAGGTACTTCTCAAATCATGGACCCTCAGAAGTGCTCTATGATTGCTGCATCTTTTCTCGGGCAGCTTCAGTTTACAGAGTGGAGAGAAGAGTGAGGCAGGTGATTTAGTTTCAATTGCACTGAAGTAGGCCTGAAGCAGTGTTTGAAAGCCAGCTATGGTATAAGTATTTAATGGTTTCTTTTTCCCCAGACTACGGGTTGCATGCTAACCCAGCCAGCCAATGGATTTGGCAGAGAGGTGTGTGTTACTAGCATTACATCTCAGCTGTTAGTTCTGAGTGGTTTTTGCAGTCCATCGCCTAGGCTAGAAGATGTTGCATCTCAGCCTGAGGGGACACCACAATAAGCACAAGAAGGTCTGATCATCTGAATTGCATGAAGATTATGGAATTAAACTCAAAATTCATAGTACATCTGATCAACAAGAATCTAGATGAGATCATCGCCTTGGGGAGACTGTCATCCTTCACTGCTGCAGCTTGACATGTTTCGGCTCACAGTCTTAAAACTTTATTTATACAATTCATTGATGCTGCTCCCTGCCCAAAATACATATGTGGTGATAGGGGAGAAATTATTGTCGTGCAACGTCTTTGTTCCTGAATTTACCATGAAGAGACCTCTTTTATGGTACTGTGCCTTTCCTTTTGCTAGTCCATGCATCCTCACTCAACTGTCCAAGAGATTGCACAGATTATATTATATATTATATATATTAGATTTAATTAGCATTAATATATTATTATTTTAGTTTATTAAATTTCAGGTTTCAGTTTAATATAAATATATTATATTTATTAATATAAAATAATATATATTATATATATTTCATTCGATTAAAATTCACTGAAGCATTTACAACCCCAACTTACACTGAATTTTTACAAAATCTGCACACGACCACATTAAGCAAAGTGTACATAAAGACTGGCACTTCCACTGACTTGCCTTCAGCTGACAGGAAGTATTGTCAGAAACGCCTGCCCCTTAGGTATGTCTCCACCTGGATCTCCAGCAAGGCTCTCTCTTCTAGCCAAAAGGTGTCAAAAGCATGTTCCTTACATTTTCAGGACTTCAGACCATGTGTTTGAAACATAGAGATTTTATTAAATTATTATGACAGCTTTAATATCTATCTTCTGGAAATTCAGTGAAGAGCTGATATGCAAACCCAATAGAATCTCACCAAAAGCCAGGCAGAGAGAAGTAATTTTCCTCACATGGTTGCAAAGAGTCATTTTTTATTTCCATGGGCTATTAAACACCTAGGATTCATGCCTGCATAACAAAGAAGGGATATAGCATCAGACAGAACACCTTGCAAAAATGCAATCTGACTTGAGCCTGCACTGAACTTGCATTTCATAAATTATTTTCTAAATCTTGAAATTGTAAAACAATGCAACTGTTCTTCTCACACATAACTCATCTCCTTTGAATGAGAAGCAGTACTTTCCATGGGAAAGAAGTTCATAAAAGCAGGGAAAATTTGGAACCAAAATAAGATAATGGGCATTCAGGCTGACTGGTTGCCTTGGCTTATCAGTATGTTCTTGAGCCATCAGTAAAGAGGATTGGTCATCAGGTTCCTCCAGACAAGAAACTTATAAAATTAATCAGGTGGTAAATGTGATGCTCAGAAGCTTTGAGATCTCTAGTTCCCTAATGGAGAAGGAAAATTGGTGTCAATGTAACTTGGAAATGACTATCAAACCTGCACCTGCTGGTCAGGTTACGAGGAAATGGGAGCTCAGAGAGGTGAGTTGTCTCCCAAGGAAGTAGATTTTCATTCAGTTAATATTATTAATTTAATTTGTATTAAATCAGCATTTTTCCCACAACAGTCTATTCTGTCAGACAACTTAGAAACAACAGCAAGAACAACTAAGACTCTGCAGTTTCAGCCTCAAGGATTTTTTGTGACCATCTTGTTAAGGCATCAGAGAAACAAATATTAAAAAGGTAAAAAGATGGGTTATTTGGAAACTAATGAGGGAGTAGAAATTAAACTAAAACCTGAAATCTGTGGTAGTCAGATTTTTTTTAGCCTGGAGTCTTATTGATTGGCACTGCTGGGGGATGGAGCTGCTAGCAGCACAATGCCTTCCTTTACAGCCCAGGAATTCACAGACTTTGTAGGTAGAAAGTAGATAAGAGACATGAAGAAAAAAAAATGTTTTCTGATGGATGTTTTTCCACACCACAATTTTCACTTGCTACAATACAAAAAACAGGGTGCACAAGGTTATATGGAAATAAATGTCAGTTTAATTCATATCAAATAATAATAGGAAGGAAAATACCCTACAAGTGAAAAAATTGGCATCCATATTTATAGCAAAATATTTAAGAGAAAAAAACAAGGAGAGCTCTTGATCTGCAAGTGCTGTACTTACATGTGCTTTATCAAGAAGATTATTTTGCACCAAATCTCCTGTGTCAAGATGTTTATGACTTTGACATGATTTCTTGCAATAATTGGGTGTGGTTAGTCAAACAGAAAGGTAAAAGTTAAGCTACATCTTCTGAATCTGTAGTTTTCACACACTGAAAAACTTATCTAAGGAATTTAAGATTAGAAGACTCAAAGAATTGCTACTAGGTTAAAGTAAAATGCTAAATGCTGCTCTTTTTTGAGCCACAAAATTTTATGTGTCTGCTCTTATGAGCTGATAGTGCATTGTTGCACGTCCTAAGTACATCACAGTGGTGTGGAAAGCTATCTTTCTGTTTAAATGCCTTTAAACAAACCCCAAAATAAATTTGAAACAAACATTAAAAAAGCCCTTAGACAATCCTCAGATGTGTGCTGCAGAATTACAGCTCCACTTCAGCACAACAATCCAGTTATTTTGATACATTTTCCACTTTCTGGACTTAAGCTGGATACAGGGAAAGTTTTATAGGAAGCAAGAGAGAAACAAAACAGAAAGCAAGAAAGAGAGATGTGTTATGTCAGAGTATTTCGAAGCCACACTTCTCTTTTAGTCTCATATCAAGAGTTTCCACAATTAAATGCAGGATCAAAGGGTCTCTCTCAAATGAGTGGAAATGTTATCACATGGAGAAATGCTATAAACTGAGCTCTATGAGTCAATTACAGTTTTCTCTGTAAGTCTAGATTCCCACATGTAGGACCAAATATGCACCCCTGGACAGTTTCCTATTCTATATTTCAAATATGCATCCCTGGACAGTAGGTGAATTTCCTCAGGTTTCCTTAGGAATGTTCACTCTGGAAATTCTGAAGAAAACTAATAAAAAGGTGCCATCAGTTCATTTGAACTTCGAAATACAAAGCATCCTGGACTACAGTCAGTGAATTCTCTTGACTTCCAGAGAGAACAGAGCTTCCCCCCAGAGAGAACACAGCTAATTGACAGGTTAGTCCTAAAGCATGGATACTGCATGTTCAGCACCTGGGACAGGTATTCAAGGTACATTTATTCCACTCATTAGGGTATATCAGATTCCTTGCTTGCATGCAAATCGATAGAGTTTCTGTCAGAGCAATCCCTCCTGATACTGCATTTTATGGGACCCCACAGTCATCAGCTATCTTCTAACTGGCTGAGTAAAGACAGAAGTGTTTTCTTCAGGAAAGTGTTCTAGTTGAAACTTGTCAATATTTTGAGACTCAAGCAATTACTAATTATAGCACCATGTACTTTAAAAAAAAACAAAGTACACTGAAATCCCCAAATATGTACCTCTGACATTAGTAGATATTCTTATCAGATTTACAATGTAGGTATTTGATCTAAAACAGCAATAACTACTGAAAGCCTGTCCAGACGAGGGATGTTATTCTTGCTGTCATTAGAAAGAAATATATGGCAAAAATATCCAACAGAAAAAGGCTATTTTCTTTAAAGTTGGGGGGAAAAAATGCTGAGAGCCATCCTTTACTTTTGCTCTGCTATTCAGCTTATTTTCTTTACAAATTTTATCCTCCAGTTAAATTCTCTTCCCTTCAGGTTTAATCATCTTAATGATCTTAACTACTTTTTTTTTGTCC
Source organism: Donacobius atricapilla (assembly GCA_013397315.1). NCBI lineage: Eukaryota > Metazoa > Chordata > Aves > Passeriformes > Mimidae > Donacobius > Donacobius atricapilla. The sequence goes on from WBMY01015303.1 coordinate 42,870, forward strand.
CTTCTTCTCTCCAATGAATTTGTTTTTCCTACCAGCTTCTTTTTGCTCATTCTTTTGTGTTCCTTGAACAGCAACTCCTCCTGTTTTAGGCCTTATCCTTCCTCTTCTCATTTCTCTCCCTCCTTGCAAAAAAACCTGTTATCTATACTATTCATACCATTGTAGGCTGAGAAATTGTTGGATCAGGCAACGGCCTTTACCATTTCTTTCATGTTGTCTTAACTTTCCTTATCTGTCCCTAGCTGTGATGGAATGAGAGAACACAAACCAGATCTGAGAAGGGGTAATGAGAAGAAGATGAATCCTGTTCAGCACAGCAGCCACGAGACACCATTTTAGATGAGTGAAGAAATTGCAGAAAAACCCATTGCTTCTTGCCTAACAGCCTTATTTCCACACAAGATTTCAAGCAGGTCCCTGAGATGGCCTAATGACAGAAACAAAGGATAAGGATTCAGTTAGAGTATAAAATCCATGGATAAAACCAAAGTGTTTTGGAACTCATCCTTTCATTACTGGCTTGCAATTTGGTACTTCTCCTTCAGATCATGCTTGAAAACTTGTTTATATTCCCAGCTAGAGCCACAGTAAAAGTTATATTGCTTCTCTCTACAAAGCTTGCCCCAGCCATTATCTCACTCCAGTTTTGTTTTGCTATTTCAGGGCTGCCACAGTACAGTCAAAGTTATAAAGTCACTGTAACCTCTTGGACCTTAAAAGAACAGATTTTGAAAATACTAACTACATGCTTGTGCACTGAAGGACCACTGAAGCAACCTTGAGGTGCAGTAGCTCTCATTTTGGTGCCTTTCACGCAGTCTCATTTCCTGGGAGTGCAAGTACAACCCTTCTCTGGGGAAAACACACTTTTGGTAATGGCACAGGAGTAAGGGAGACCCCATGAAGGTCTCTTTTAGACATGCAGAATGAGGAGGAAGTGAGCACATGCTAAGGTACATATTAAAACTGAGAAATAAAAAAGAAAAATTATAATTTCAGAAGTGTTAGGATTTCCCGGGAAGGAAATCCAGGGTTCAGGTACCAGACTTAACTTTTTTGTAGCATATGCTATAACTACTCCTGAAATAGACATGACCTCACAACCTTAAAAGGCTCTTCTAATAAGCAACAAAAAAAGTAGACAAATAAGGAGAAAATGCAATGTTATAAGTAACACTTTAGTTTGTTTACTCAGTAGTACAGTTTAAAAGGAAAATTGGACAGTTTTTAGGCTGATTTGTATAAAATACAAAAAATACATAAAGATGACTATACTTTATGATTTAGGACTGTCACTTGTAACCATTATCTTTTGTAGTTGAAGGAATTCATATGGTAGTCCTGAATGTTTAGAAGGATAAACTGATAAAATGTTACAGGAAATAAATCACTGATGTTCCTTTTTAACGAATTAGTTTGTGAAATGTAAATTTGACAAATAGGCATTTATAAGGCTGTTACAATGAACTGAAATATCAGGCACATAAAGGACACCTTTTATTTGTAGTTCAAACCCAGGCATATGCCCAATTATCTTAAGGGGCAAGTTTGAAAAGAATAAAGAATCAGAGAATGCACAAGCAAACTCATTAGCTGTGTGATTCATAATGTGTCTCAGCAAACTGTTGTTTGCTATACATCTATCAGGAGTTAATATTCCTGTCACTCTCAAGAAACTATTTTTATATAATTCATTTTTTTTCTGCTATCACAGATCCCAGAAATTTCAGTTAAAGATTAGGAATCTCTGCTGGGTGCACACAAAACAAAAAGACAGTGTCTGCTTCTGGTTTATGAGAAGGTCAAGGATGCTGTCAAGGGAAGACAAAGATGCGTTAAACAATAGCATTCAACATGGGAGGCGGTAGGGCAGAGCACTCTGAAGCATCTTTGTCATCAACAGTTTCTGTAAAACTCTCAGTCATGGTGAATTTAATTCAGGGATGAGAGGAAGGTTACAGGGTACCAGTGTGAGCTCTTTTAAAGCATGAAGGGCACTGTGGAAGAAAGTAGGAAGACTTGGTTTGAAAATCAGAGAAAAGAGTGGCAGATGTTGCACACACAGGAGTCAACCTCTCAGGATCTCAAGCTGGAAGAAGTAGTAATGCTCAAGCTGTATAAAAAGGTTGTATGAATCTTGAAAACAAAGGCACATAATTTCTGATGTAGTAAAGAAGTGGGAACTTTAGGAGGCTGAGAAGAGGGGTCATGTGCTTAGAGTAATAGATCAGCAAAAATACACAACTGTATTCCAGGAAAAACAGTAAAAAATATGTTGTTAGGGTATTGCCTAATAATGAAAGGAAAAGAGCCTTGCAACAGAGTTTAAGTGGCAAGCTATAAAATAAATTCTTTAATGAAAGGTTTCAAGCGCACAAAATAAGGCATTGTACATGCATGATACAGGATTTCTATGATTTTTATAAGGTTAATTAATTAGTTTATCTAGCCCGGACCTACAATAGGAAATAAGTTATCCCAGTAACCCACCCCTCGGTCAGCCCTTGGAGCTAGTCCAGGTTTTTTTTGCCCTATTTTCTTATTATGTCTCTTAAATTCTCATAGAAAATAAGATATCCTTGTCAGGAATTCTCTTCTTAAGAATAAGACTAAACAGAAATTACAGACTGTATTAGTAAAAGTTTACTAAACTATGAGAGAGGGCAGGAAAAATACTAGAAGCTACACAAAAATCTATACAAAATCTACGGGGCTACAAATACATGAAGAACACGTAAAAAGCTAAAAATATCTTTAGGCACTGAGGAGAATGAATAGAAAAGATCTTTCAGTCATTTAAATACAAGATCAATAGACTTTTTTTGGGAAAAGTTTTCAGTGAAGAAATGGATGGTATCACCTGTTAGATGAATTATGCAGAAATTGTCTGTCAGATTCGAACAGAACCTGTACATGAGAAAATAGGCATGGTGTCTAGATGACATGCTTAGAGAAAGCCAGGATAATGATTTTTTTTCACAGGGATGCAGAAAGAATTCAGTGAAAAAGCTGGACTGCAGAGGAAGATGATGAAAATAAAGGGACCGTCATTCATCGTCCATCATTGTTCCACAAGTCACACAACAAAAGCCTGTGCCAATAAAATAGTGTCCAACTTTGTGAATATCTAGCTCAGGTCACCTGAATTACTCAGTTATTTGGCCTGAAACAAATAAATACAGCTTGTAACAAGACAATGCTTGGAACAGAAATATTTATTTGTAAATAAAACACAATTTAATCTGTAAGATACAAGCACAAAATGCCATCTGAAGTAAATTCAATCCCTGTTAAGTTTCAAGTTATTTTTACTCCTTAGCAATAGAACCTAACCAGCATTTTAAAGTAAAATCTTACATTCAAGGCTAAAACACTGTAACCATAATTATTGTATGACCCGAGGTCACCTAATATAGTCCTTTCAAGTACTTCATGAATGGAATGATATTAGAGAGCAAAGTTCATGTATACACTTGCCAGATGTTTTAACAGACTTTCACTTCTTAAAACCAAATTTTAAACAGACCATTTTAATTCTCAGGGCTGAAAAATATAATTTTTTAAAATGTAACAAATCTTAATTCTGCTGATGAATATGTGATTGAAATTCAAGTCTATTAAAGTATTTGAGTCTTAAAGTCTCCTTTTCAGAAGGGGAAAAAATAACCATTTTATAGATATCTATATGAAATTTTCTATAATTATACATGCACACACATATATACATCTATATGGGACACGTATACATATATAAGATATCCATAAACAGCATAGATATAGATGCAAAAAAATTCTTATAAACTATGTATAAATTAATTTACATATATTTCTGTGATCATACTAATGGAGCATTCTAAAATCACAATTCTTTACTAAACAGTTTAAATATGAAGTATACCTACTAAATAAATTTAAAAACTGAGTTTTCCACTATTTACTTAAGACTATAACTTGATTCTAAGTTTACAAGGCACTAAAAGATGCTATGAAAATGATATCTATCTTTACGCAGTCGTGCTGAACATGACCAGACACATTTAAACATATATAAAGTTATATTTTATCCTAGGAGATACTACTTGAAAATGTAAACACGACCAATCCCTGAAACTGGAGTGAATAGTGAGAAAAGTTCTGAGAGACAAAAAGAGTCACTCTACACGCTCCAAGAAATAGCCGTAGTCTGATCTTATGTGATTATAGAGTGTGTCTAATTTATACTGAAGTTTTTTAATAGTCCATATTATCAATGTCAAGGCAGTGACTGTAGTAAAAGAGGGTTAAAGACATGACTGTCATGAGTGCAAGGTTATGGCTGTGCTGGGCCAATACGTGATGGGCATTTGCACATTAAGAGTGAGAACAGAGGGAGTCAGAGCTGCCTCGCTCAATGGCTAAAACAACTCAGCACAGTGCATTTCTTTTTCACTTGTCATTATACACAGAAAAGAAAGAAAGATTGCCAAGCTTCTAGTCTAAGATTCTGACCAAAAGAAATTAAAAGAATAAAACTTCTGTGTGCCTGGTCACTACCCTGTGACTGCAGCTCCACATAGTCAACTGTGATGGTCAGTGCCTATCTGCATCTCTACAACATTCCCAGCCCTGATTTTCCTTCCTTTTGCCACACACTGCGTGATCTGCTGCTGTGAGCTCCTTCGTCCCATCACGTGCTGAATTAGTGGGCACAGAGATGTCCTTGCTGGAGCTCTGGGTGGGCTCTGCTCTCTCGATTGCCTCAGCTGCTAGGAAGTGTAGGATGCAGTGAGATAGTATCTTTTGGGAAACAGAATTTGAAGCAACTACTTCTGTAAGGGTTATGTTTGTATCTTGATATAGTTGTAAGCTATAAAACCAACTATCTTCAGCCCAGCTTTTCAGTGAAGTTGGTTGTAATCCTAAGATTCTTTCTGAGGAGGACTTACAAATCTGCTTTTTGAACTGACTTCTAAAAATTTCCATGCTTATGTTCGTCTCTTTTTTGAGTCCAGATTTCTACCACCTTCACAAAGCAATTGCTAGAAATAATAGAGTGACAGAGAGAATAACATGGGAAAAAGGGGTGACATGTTTGCTTTTGTTTTTTTTCACTCAGCAGTGGTGAGACATCCTCTGCATTTTACAGGCCTTGCTGATAGAAAAGTAGGCTTTTTATATCAATAAGGCCTGTAAAATAAATTATGATGACACATTTTTTAATCTCTAAATCTCAAAAACTCCCAAACCCTATGAACATTGGAAGACAGAAATGAAAAGGTGCAGATGACCTTTTCTGTGTAAGCAAGATGCTGAGTAACCTGTGTGCTCCCGCTCTAGTGATGCTCTGTGCATTTCTGCATCAGCGTATGTCAGCAAAGAAAAAGACCATATTTTTCAAAGTAACCCAAGTTTTAAATATCAAAGCCTGGGCAGCAGAGCCCTAATATCTTACATTTTTAAAGTTATTATTTCTACTCTCCACTTACATGAAGTATCTATGATAATATTAGAGACAAGAAATGAAAAACAAAAGTTTTATTAAATGGGGTTATTTTAATAATGTTTAACAACAACTAATCTGCAATCGGCCTTGTGCTCCAGCATTTGTTGCAGGGTCTTTGTTGTAAGAATGACGTGAAGAGAGTGAAATGCAAGAGAATGAGGTGTCAGCAGGCTAAATATAAGTCCTCCTCTTCAGGAGCTCCTAGTCTATATTTAACCTCTATAATTAAGAACTCATCACAATTAAAAGGGAAAATTAATATTTCTTATCTTTATCCAAGAAATCTCACTAGTTCTGTTGCTGTTGCTCTTTTTAAAATTTCCTCTTTAAAATTTAGAATTTAAAGTAATTTTAAAACATGCAATTTATAGAAAAGTATTTTACTTTTCCTTGAGAACAACACCTGCTTACCAAACATTACCTGTATATTCTACTACCACTTCTCAAATGCTAATAAGCACACACAATTACCATAGAATATGAGTTTTAGCATTCATTTACCAATTCTCTAAAGTTATTTAGTATCTAAGCATTTCTATTGTTTGCTTGATATTCTTTATCACACCAGAGACATTTATATCAAATGATAATGTTTAAGTACAAACCATACATATCCCCAGATAAGTAACAATTTATAAATAAAAAAATAAACAAATATTATTTTTAACTTAAAGTAGCAATCATTTCAGTGACAGAAGTCTTGCCTGAAGCCATTGCAGATCTGCTTAATATTAACAAATCAAACATGAAAATGAGGAACCTATAATCTGCCCCTTATCGTCCTGTGAAATAAATCCTACAAACATAAAAAAGGAAGAAAAGATTCAAAAGTTGGCACAGAAATGTGAATATCTTTCATAATATCCCTTCCTAAATGCAATCTCATACAAATATAATCATTTTTGGGGAGGGTAGGAAAATTTAACTCAGCAATATTATCAGCAACATTTCCTAACAAACTTCCAGTAAATCAGTTAGAAAATGTCAAAGTTGATATCACGTCCTCTTCCATTCCCAAATTCTGCGTGTCTATTAGATGAGAACAGTCTGTTTCAGACAACAACTAACAAACTGTAGGTCAAGAGACAAGAAACATCTCCAGTCACTAAAGTTCTAGTTTCAAACTATTCTTAGTTGCAAACAATGCAGCTTTCATATTATCAATGACTACCATTTGTGATTTAGTAATTCATATTGAATCACATCATCCTTAATTATGACAATTATATGCAGTCTTTCCTAAAATGTCTGTGAGCAATTTATATCTTTATCAAGTATAATTTATTTTAAGTTAAACAGAAATTTATGTCAGCAAAAGAGTCTCTGAACTGTAGATCATAGCACTTAAAAGTATTTGATTCTCAAATTCAAATAGAGATTGTCATATTTAACCAAGTTGCATCCATATAGTCCATATATTTTCTGGTTTTTAGGACACAGGAATCTAACATCCTCAGAGTTCTGGTTTCATTACATAGCCTCAAGAGTTTCAAATTCTCTTCCAGGTAACTCTGGAAAAAATAATTAAAATTCATATTTCAAGCTCCCTAGCTAACAAATTAATAATTTAAAATAATTGCAAAAAACCTCTATACAGCAAGCAAAAATGATTTTTGAGTTGTTTCTTTACATTTCAAATAATTCTCACATTGAATGTCCTGTTACATTTTTCTAGGCATGACAACAAAAGCGCAATTGGCTGTCTTGTTCAAAAAAAAAAAAAGAAAAAACAAAAGTAGCTCTCTCCTTTTATACCTTTTATATGCAGACAAAGAGTTTTCTGTTCCTTCTACTCCTCTGTCAAGTGTAAAATAGTCTTGGCAAGCAGACATGCAAGTTTATACAAAAAATCCACAAATAATCTGGCAGTTTAGCTGGCCTGATAGTGGTATTTTCCCTGGCTGTCACTCAGCATAGAGCTTTGTCTTTTTCACCTAATATGAGTCAGCAGCACATTTCACTACTGCCTTCCTTTCTTAATCTGCTCACGCAGTCTGTTTGTCCCTGATATTATCAGCACTTATTCCTGGGTATGCACAGGAGAAAGGTAATGGCTATGTCAGCATATATTGTTCAGCTAAAACATAAAGCTGGTTTCACCACTGTAAATGCTGCTTTTACTTACTTACTTATTACTCCACTATAGCCTGACTTTCACTCTTTGGCCATGAAATTGAAAATATGTCATCTTGAAGCCTGTGATGTACCTGAAAGGTACTTTCTCTCTGACAGTTCTGACTTGTCTTGCTTCTTTCCATCATTCTTTTTCCTAGTCACTTCTTCAGACTCTTCTGTTGTTGTCAACTAGATGGGAGAAAAATGAAACCCAAACAAGTGTTGGTCTTTTCTGTTGCTCTGAAACCAAAAAAGAAAAATAAAAATACAACAGGATGATATCAGCAAGCTGATGCTTCTTTTTCTCTTATCCTACTGAATCCACAGTCATCTTCTCCAAACCTTCCTAGTGGCAAGATGACCACTGTTTTTCATGCATTTAAGACAGCTTTTTTTTAAGATAAAAATTAAAGATATTTCATTCAAAATTTTAATACCTTTCCTTATTTTGAGGAAAAAGGATTGTTCCTTAAAGTAGAAAAAAAAATCATTACTCTAATTTTTCTGATTTTCAAAACCAGGTATAAATTGTCCTACAACTTGAGTAACACAAGTTGCAACACTTAGCACCAATATTAATTGTCTGAATTTGAAACTGAAAAGTTGAATTGTTTCATTTTTGGGAAACTCTTCTCATAAAACTCAAATAAAACAGAAGCTGATTTTTTGTTTCAACAAAACATGTATACTAGCCAGAACCAGAGGTTGATATTGACAGACATGAACTAAAATGTAATTTGTCAGAATAATACACCACCAGCTAAGAATCTCAGTAGCTCTTTCCTTAAAAATCACTATTATTGGCATGTAATTACCTTTTTTGAGAGACAAAAGTCATGTCTGTTTATTAAAACAATGATATATTCTTTTTCTTTTTTACTCATGCATACACACAGAGGCAGAATTCTGATTCACATGTCATGAACAGAAATATAAGGAGAATTTATTCTGTTGAATCTTCACCATAAATGGTGTTGGAACCAAGAAGCAAAAGCTTCACTTTATAAATTTAAAATGGAATACGCAGGGCTAGCAGATGGAATAAGCTTTTTAATTTTAAGCTAAACATGTTTGAACTAGGAACTTAGAATACGTGACAGACATTGAACTTCAAATATAAATTTTGCAGACACACATTTCATAGTGGGATCATCATTTTATGTTGTTAATGTTAGCTTTCTCCATTTAGGCTGCAGCAATTGTAAACAGCTGTAACTCACGTTAACGGCAAAAAAAGCAGGCACTTCCCTGACCTGCCTGAATGGTTTTGGGGGTTATCTACACAGGAATGTTAGAGTGCCAGGCTGAGAATTTACTGCATAATAACTGTTCTACACAGCTGTTCTCCTCCAGAGTGAGCATCCTAGCTGCATCTTAAATAGGATTTTTTTGTGTGTTTTTTCTTTTCCTGTAATGCAGAGCCATCCAATTCACATTCAATGCTTCCTGAAAAATGCTAACTGTTCTTCAAGCTGTTCAAAAACAAAATATTAAATCATTAAAATCATCAAAATATTAAAAAATATACCCCCTTCCACCAATCTTTTTTTTTTTCACTTTAAAAAATGCAAAATATTCTACATTATGTGATAGCTAGATGGAAGTTAAGAGAACGTCCATTAGCATTTTTGCAGAGGATCTTTTTTCATGGGATGGAAACTGCCCAGTGCTCATGCACAGTCAGTACCTCAAGGGATGTTCAGGGTCAAAAATGCTTTAAACATACTCATTTTTTTGCCGTCACCAGTACAGATCAGTTCTACACTTGCAAACAGGTCTATGATGGAAACATGACCACTGAATATAAACACATAATCCTACTGGCTTTAACTCAGGTATGCTGGTTTTATTGAAGGATTTTACTGTTTGAAGGATGCAACTTTTAGTTCTGTAGCTGCTCTGTACTGACTGTGTCATTTTTTTCTTGTAAAAGCAAATTTAGGTATCTCAAAGCAAGTACTAGTAAAATTAAATTGATAGTACATAACAATCTAAGTCACAAATGTATTGAAATCATCTTCTATTAGTTTGGTAAGGACAATACACTTAATGTTTTGTACTTGTGCATATCATGAGGTTCAACAGGATCAAATGCAGCATGCTACATCTGGGTAAAAGAGCATCCCCTGATAGAAATACAGTTTGGGGGATGAAGGGATGGAGAGCAGCCCTGCTGGAAAAGGCTTGTGGGTTCTGTTGGATTGAAAAGATGGTCATGAGCCAACAATACGCACTCACAGCCCAGAAAACAAACCATATCCTTGGCTGCATCCAAAGTAGCTTGGCCAGCAGGTCGAGGGAGGTGATCATCCCCTTGTGCTCTGCTCTGGTGAGACCCCACAGCAGCCAGTTCTGGGGTCCCAGCACAGGAAGCACATGGATCTGATGAAGCGAGTCCAGAGGAAGGTCCCAAAAATGATTTGAAGTTTGGGATACCTCTACTATGAGAAAAGGCTGGGAGAGATGGGGTTGTTCAGGTTAGAGACAAGAAGGTTCCAGGGAGACCTTATTGCCTTCCAGTACCTGAAGAGGACCTGCAAGAAAGATGGGGACAGACTAAAAATTCTGTAGGGCCTATTGTGGTAGGACAAGGGATAATGGTTTTGAACTAAAAGAGTGTGGTTCAGTCTTGATATAAGGCTGAATTTTTTTATGAAGAGGTGGAGAGACACTGGAACAGGTTTTCCACTTAGGTGCCCCATCCCTGGAAACATTCAAGACAGTGTTGGACAGGGCTCTGGGCAACCACATCTAGTTGATGCCTGTTCTCATTGCCAGGGGTCTGGACTACATGACTTTTAAAAGCCCTTTTGAACCCAAACCACTCCCTAATTCTATGAAATGTGAGTTGATAACTTCCAAGATTTTCCCAGAGATATCTATGGACAGCACCATTTAGCTATAAAGAACTCTTGCTTTTACTTTACTTCACTTACATCTGCCTGTGGCCTAAATCTTACTATATTGATAAGGTCTGAAATTACTCACTTCTCAAGTACAGTCAGAACCTAGCAAGATTGGTATCTAAAGCCTGGTTTAACTTCGCTCACATCAAGAAAATTACATCAGTAAAAAATTGAAGATGCAAAGTAGAATCAATGTTACCTGGAATATGATAAAACTGATCACAAAAGCTAACATTTATCCTGTAACCAATAAAATAGACTGTCAGATGTGGCCTAGCTTGCCTAGGCAGCTGACAGAATTAATTTTCAGTTGTTTTTTGATCATTCTGCAGAACAGTATCTGGGAACATAACTGTGTTCTAGGGATGTTGGGCAGGTTGGACTTGTTCTGCAGCTCAGCATCTGAATCACTCTGGATGTGTTGAAAAACCACATGGAGAACCAAGAATCTGCTCTTTCTTTTTGCAATGAGGATTTTTTCCTTTCAGTACTTATAGAAACATATGTTTAGGATGAAAGTGAAATCATCCATACGTCACCTGTGATTCACTGATCAAGTTTTTTTCCAATCCAAATTGTGTGCATAGAAGGTATCAAATAATGAACCATAAAACCCAGACAGAATAAGAGCATTAGCCTTGTCCCATAAAATTCCTCTTGCAAGTGAATCCAAACCTTATTTGTGGATTTATACTTATAATATAAATAATATTTATATTATATTGTAATCTAATGCTCTGTTGCAGCTGTAGAGTAGGAAGAAAGTCCCACTTAGTATTTTATTAAAAATCATAGTAGCATCTTCCTACAAAGATTTTTCTTGTCAAAACAGGATAGCCAAGTGTTGGTGCATTTTGTTCTGTTCCCTTTCTGTCGTATTCCACACTTAGTTTCCAATACCAAGAACTTGCTTTCAGGAGAAAGACATTCCTGAGGAAAGACTGAAAGAATTAGAAAGCTCTTTCTGTTCCAATCAAACGTTTGCAGTAATCTGTAATTTTCCTATAAAGACGCCAATTCAGTCCATTGTTAAAAATACAGGAATTGATTTACTTGTAGAGGACCTTTGGGAATCAGTTGAAGTTAGAATGTTATTTTCAATTGCTACATTTTCCATAGTCTTGACAACCAGTTCTCTGGGAAATACACTCCCCTTGCAAATCTTTCTCCTGTCAAATAATTTCTATTTCATGTATAATCATTTCATGGATGCTGTCTTTAATGTTTCCTGTCATTGTATATGTTACAGTTCTTGACTAAATAGAAGTGATATTGTGCAAATTTAATTTTATATGCACAAGTATCGCTACCATGTTACAATTTAAATGGACTGATTTGCAAGTCAAACAATAAAGCGTTTCCCAGCAAAGAGATAAGACTCTGCTATATGCAAGCATGTTTGCAAATGTGTCTCATAATCTTGGATTCGAGTTTTAGAAACCTGCAGTCAAACCTCCTACCTACATCTGTGAACAAACACATAAGCAACTGGGGGTCTGTTTAAACCCAGCAGATGGACGGTCCTTGCATGAACAGATTGCAGGAGAAGCAGTGTGGGATGCGGTGCCACCCCTCCTGAACAGCAAACTCGAGCAGTCTGAGGCAAAGCAGCCCACAATTAAGGCTCCATGTCTCATTTCTTTTCCTAGATGAAGGCAAATCCTCTCCCACCCCACCTCTACAAAGTCATTTTACTAGAGCAGAATGATTTGCATTCACTACCAATATGAGCAAATTGCTTCCTAATATTTCCCGGTCTGCAGGACATGCTGAAATACTCACACACTGTGAATGATAAAAATATGCTTAGAGCTTGTATCTGTGGAGAAAAGAGATAGTTCTTGGATTTGGTTTCTACAGCTGATTACTTTCTTTGGCTTGCTCGTGTAAAGACATTATTGCATTTCAGTCTGATTTGGCTGTATGTCTCACTTTTTTGTAAAGGGTGCTGTAAGCTCAGAATAAAGGTTTTTATAAGCAAAATGAAGTAATTTCATCAATAAAGGCAGAAAGGCAGGTAATAATGATGAGTTCTTCCTTGCTTATGTTTGTGGGTCATTCTAGTGCTTCTTTGACTCTCCAAGTCTGTTCATGCAGCTTTATGAAAAATTTCATGTTCTTCTGAAAATCTGCCCGTCATGCAATTTTGGGTCTTGCATCACTCAGACGGATACTACTACACTCATGCTAGTGGATGTTACATTTTATTTCACAGTTTCTCACAAAATCAACACAAACCCTGTTTACATGACTGCCTAATTCACTGTGTGGTCTGTCCAAACTTAATCTCAAAGACCTTGAAACATTTGTACCAAGGGGACAATCATAAGAAAAAGGACCATTAGGGAAGCAGTCTTTTGCTGCACAACTAAATATGTCGTACTCTGTAGATTACAAACCAACACTACCTTGTTTCTCAGGCATTGGTGTGCTATAATTCACCATTAAGAAACACACTTTCATTCCATAGAAAACTTACTCAAAAGAAAAAAACACCTGTTCAAAGACTGTTTCATTCTTTATAGTAAATGGACGATTAATTGAACTGACAAAATATGTTCATTTTTGATTTTTATCCTGCTTTTTGAATATTAAAATCTTGTTGATTTATTCTGAAAACATCATGAAGGACAAAGAAGGAAAAATAGGTACTAAAAATCTAGTAATTCCCTCAGCACCATCATAATACCTCTATTTGATTACTTGGATATCTGTAACAAAAATAAAGACCACATATCTTTTTGTCTTGCACTGGAAAGAGATGGATATAAAATCCTACTGCATGGAACTGGTGGAATTTTTATGTCTCTTGCACCGTGTAATTATATAATTGTGCTTGATAAAGGATAAAAGCAAAGAAAATAATTCCCATAATATATGCTTATTTGTTAAAAAAAGAGGGTTATATTATGATTGGAGGTTTTTTGCTTCTTTATTACTATGAAGAGAGAGATGACATCAAAATTTCTGCATGACTGGCAAGCAGTTATTGAATAATAATTTAAAATAATTCAAGACATGTTACATCATGTAATACCAATATTTAAATCTGCACACTTCTAGAGTTCTCTCTGACCTATAACAAGTGTTATTTGTACTTTCATTTTTTACTTCTAGTTGAGGTTTAGTTTTAGGTAGAATGAGAAAGATAAAGAAGATAGAAATAAAAATTCACAGCCAACTTAAATAAAAAAAATATTATTTTGAGAAATTTCAAGTTTTCTTATGAAAATATTTCTCTTCCCTCTGTATTGCTTGGTTTCTCCTATGGCTATACCTCTGCCTATTCAGAATAAACTCCTGTAAAAGAGCTTCACAGAAAAGTCCTGTGCAAATCTGTGAAATCTGATTGAATAAATAAACAGAAAAACAAAGAGTATGCTAAAGGACAGAAAAATCTCATAGGAAAAATCTTGCATTATTTAATAGTGTAATATGCAAAGTCCAAAGCAGACAAAGAATTCTTTTTATGTTCCTGATATAAAAGCCATAACAGTGTTCTTTAAATTTCTGACTTTTGTTCATTATAAAAGTCTTTCAGAACAACATTTCAGAAAAGACCATCATAGATTTTCTAAAACAAGCTGATTTTCTGCTTTCAATATTAGCAGTATCTACATGTGACTTCAATGCTTATGAAACGTGCTCATCAATTTGGTAGACTGAAATATCTTTATTGATCCAGTTTAGAACTAGCAGAGAATAAATAATTCTTTGCCACCACCTACCAATGTTCTCACCTGGAAAAAAACATTTTCTGTGAGTGGGTAATTTTTGGTTCATTAACTCCCAAGGGAAAGGAATTAGTCTTTATTTGTTTCCCCATGCCTAGGACAGTGTAAAACTCAGCACAGAGGTTCAAATTATAAGTAGCAATGACAATAGTAACAATAATTAATTATATGATAAAGACATATTTATACTTCCTGCTCCCCTCATTAATATTGCCAAAAGGTTGACAGTTACCTACAGTTAGTCATCTGCAGCTGTTTCAATTGTAGCTATCTGTGACTTTTTATTCAGAAATAAGTGGGATGCTTTGACCCCTTGAAATGAGAAATAAATGTTTTTATTTCTACTAGCCACTATAAAGACATATATTTCCACCTGGTAATCTCTGAGGTGAAAAGAATCATTATTTCCTTGTTTGTAAATGAACCTTATCAAGCTGAATAACATGTCTGATTTTTAAACTACTTTTTAAAATAAATTTATTCTTAAACCAAGTGTTCCTATTGTTGTAGGATTCATTGCATGCTTTAATGTAGTGTTCTATGGTGAGGGCATTAAAGTGAGGGCATTTTATTTCCAATTTCATTCTCAGTTCTCAGCACATTTATTTCTGCAGAATTTGGATCAAAACAACTCCCAAGTCCCTCCACATATGCAGGTTTGATATTAATAGCACTATAAACGTCTTGATTGCCAGCACTGTGAAGTAGAATGCTGTGGTGGAAAAATAAGTTCATAGCTAGCTTACCAAATAAAAGAAGGTGATAGATTTTTGTCTTGTGGTTTTGAAATAGCTCGATCTCAGTAAAACAGCTCAGAATGATCTTTTTGGTCCCTGTGAGAAAATGGCCTTTTAAAAAGTAATTTATTAATATATTCAGAATTTTTGAGACCTTCCCTGCTGTGTCTTTAGACTCAGTAAAGGCACTCTACATATATTTCCATGATAGTATGAAGTTTCACATTCTTTAATCTTCACTCTGGAAAGAGCCACTGAAGTCAAAGTAATGTTGTTTCACTGGGTAAATAAACACTGTGAAAGTGCTGTAGGATTGGTCTTGATATTAGAATAATTGTTTGCAAGTAGTCCTGGTTTGCACTTGTAAACATGAACAGAGTGTTTAATCAAGGCTTAAGATAATTTCTTCCTGCATGTTTCACATTCAAGTGAATGATTTGCTGGCACAGTGTGATTGTTTCATTAATATCAATATATTTGATCAAACTGGGGTTCAAAATATGGAGATGAAGTATGACTTCTAGATCTGACACGACTAATTGAACAGGCTGTCACGTATCTACTACATCATGATAGTTGAGGTGCTAGTTATTTTGTAATTATCAGCAGGGACAAAATAGTTCCTCTTGTATTCCTCAGTACTTGCTCAGCTGTCAATCCAGCTGAGAACTCCACAGCCTGATGGCTACCATGCCCTGTGGTGCAGGCATGTGAGCCACCTGGGTCTAGAGAGGATAGCTTAAGTCCCACACACTACCTAAAATGTTCCTGTGCTTGGTTTTTGGCATATTCAGTCAGTTTGATCATTACCACACAAAAATAAAAACATGCAAAAAAATCTGAGAAAAGCAAAGTAAGATATTACTGGAAAGCAGGGAGGAATGAGATATGTACATGTTTAGTAGAAGGCTGATGTACGTGCTGCCTGTGTCCACCCATGTCTAGATGTTGGCAATGAGGGCACTGCAGGGAGACCCAGGTGAGGAGATGCCAGTGGCTGCCTCATGCTGGACACAGCTGGTTCCAGCTGACACCAGGTAGAACCCACTGCATCCATCAGCCAAACTGGTGGCAGCTCTGGGAAAATCTCTTCAAGGGAGAGTGAAAATTGCACAGGCAGTGAGGAGTGTGTGGGGGGGGCGGGGAAAGTCAGAAACAGTCCTGCGAGCACAAGGTTCAAAGAAGGTGAAAGAGATACTCAGGTACTGGGACAACCCCTGGAGACCAAGATGGAGCAGCTATTTCCCTGCAGCTCATACGGGAGTCCCAATTGGAGCAGGATTATCCTGAAGAACTGCAGCCCATGCTGGAGAGAACCCATGCTGGAGCAGGGAGCAAATGAAAGGAGGTGCAGTTATGGGTTGACCATAATCCCCCAATCCCCACCATCCCTGTGTTGTTCAGGGCTGACAAGGTAGAGGTGTGGGGAGAGCAGTGAAGTTGTCTGGGTGAAAAAGGGGATGAGGGGAAGGTGGATTTTCAATTTTCTCTTTGTTTCTCATAGTCCAAATCTAATTAATTAGTGATAAATATATTTTCAAGGCAAATTTGTTTTGTCTGTGACAGTAATTGGTAAGTGATCTTGTCTAAATCTCAATCTACAATTTTTTTAATCATATTTCCTCCTGTTGAGGAAAGGGAGTGAGAGTTGCAGGGGTGGGCATCTGGCATCCAACCAAGGTCAATCCACTCATGACTGGGGCTGGAACTCTTACCCTTCTAGGAGAGGCTGAAGAAGTAGGACTCGTTCTTCCTGGAGGAAGGGATGGCTTCAGGGAGCCTCACTGTCCTACAACACTTACAGGAAGGTCATTGTGGCTCTTTGCAGGAGTTTAAGTGATGAGGGAAGAAATCAAATCACAAGGGATTCAATCCTGCTATAAGGCATCCCTTTTTCCCCACAGGGAGAGCTGGGCAGTGGAAGAGGTTACCCAGAGAAGCTGGCTCCTTGGAGATTTTCAAGCCCCAACCAAGTAAATCCCTAAACAAAGGAGTCTGACCTGAGAGCTGCTGTAGCTCTGATCAGGAGTCTGGATGAGAGACAAAGTCTATTTAAGTTTTACAGTGATATTTTAGTAAGAAAAGACCTTCAAACTGTCCTACATTATTAGAAAAGAAAGTTAATAAAGGATTTATCTTCTCTTTATGATTTTTCTAGTCTGTGAATATGTTCCTGTTTAAAACTATTACCCGTGAAACCAAAGTACTGAACTTCCAAGTGAGTAAATTCATATTCTGCAGCTACAACTGTTTTCCATTTTCAAATTTCTTGTGCTTTACCTTAAACACAACACTTATATCTTCAACAGACATACTCTTCAGCATCCATTACACTTAAAAGAATTGAAATTGAAATTTATCTTCCTGATATATGAGAAGGTTTAATTGTGAATAGGATTTTTTTTTTTGCAACACATAGCTGCTGGTTTTCTCAATTATAAGCCACATATATCAATATCTGAAACTTTGCAACAGCTGGGTATTTAAGTCCATGTGTTCTTTTATATGTCTTTGTTCTCATTGTTATTCTTCTGTAACTCAGAAAAATTACAGTTAAGGAAGAGCATCACATTTTGTTCATAAGGACATCAAATATATTTTCCCATATCATTACAATAGTCTTTATGGGTTTGTGTTTGGGTTTTTTTCCTTATCTTTGAGGCTTTCCTATTTGCTAGCTTAAAAACAGCCTAGTGAAAGGAGGCTCAGGCAGTCAGCTGAGAAGTGAAAGAACTCTTGGATATTTGGAAATATTTTTGATGTAAATAATTTGGGCAATTTTAAATGTAGCAGAAAACAACTAGCCACTTTACTTTCCATGCCAAAGCATTTTAGAAGCCCACCTGTAATTGTTTCAATACTGCTTTTACTTTTATGTTCAGTGAAAACATCACATTCCTATTCAAAAATATTGAAAAAAAGTAAACTAGGTTCTTTAAAAAAACCCCAAGTTCTATCTTCAATTGGAATTCCAGTATCCAATCTTTGATTAGGGAAAGAAATTCTGAACATGCTTTTTCATATAACTCAGAACCCTAAATTTGTGACTTAATGATATTTCAACACCTCAGATTAGCAGAAATCCTTGGAAATTGATTTATGTAGAGATTATAGCCATGGAGAAATTTTGATGCATTGTAATGGAAATAGATGGCCTCAATGTATAAATCCAGTACAAAAAGAGTTGAAAATCTGGATACAATTTAAGAATGTCTTTACTAGGACACAGCCATAGATGGAGACCATAAACCCCTTTTTGAGAGACATTCATTAAACCATTGCTACACATCCTAGAGAAGAAAATGAAGTTACATTTCTTGATTTGTTTTTTTTCTGAGTGTCAAGAGCAGCAAGAGTGGACTGCTCTGCAAGGGAAGGAGAGGTTAAGATGCAATTCTTTAAATGGGGAATGGGGGAAACCTCTGAGGATACTTCTCACAGATTTCTCCAAGATGTCTTTTTATGGTTTCCCAACCCAGGTTGCACAGTTTCACCCCATCAGAACAGTTAAAGCCCAACAAAGAGGGAAGAGGCTATGGAGCCTCTTAGCACACCTATGTTTCTGTACACTGTTGCAGTGTTTCTCTCCTACCATTTCTAGCCCTCCTTATAAACTTGTTTTATTATTATGTTGCTAAATCACAAAACAGTTCCAGCTGTGATATGTAGAACTTCATTATTAATTCAAAGATATGTTCTTATGTATATATATATATATATATACACACACATACATGAGTTTTCTACAGATCTCCTACATCATTCTGTACTATTTTGAAGTTTTTCAATACCTAACTGTTCCCTGTAGACTTTTAGTCCATATATTGTACAGCTCATGGAAGAATACACAAATGTCTGTCTAATAAAGTTGTAATGCAAGTTTAGTATCTATATATATAAATGAATACTAATATCTGAATTATTTTGTTTATGCCTTTCCATGATATATTTTTCATTCTGCCAAAATTACCAAATCTGTTGACTAAATCTTACATAGCACTGCACCACTGTTTTCAGATGAGATAACTGAAGCACAGGGAGGTGAAAATTATTTTCTCATTATCTTAAGCAGTTTTAACAAATCCTGCCTTGAAGGCTGCATGTCAATAGTAACTACTTAAAGCTATTGGTATAATTCTTTACCAAGTTATGGGAAAGATAACAAGACAACAGAGATAATTATGATAAATATAGTGTAATGGGTTAAAATTCACAACCAGGCGGAAACACCAAAAATGTAGTGGTTATCACATTCGCCGAATTTTCATTTTAGTGGAATAGGATTAAAAGAAAGGCAAAGCAGGTTCAACTTAAAAATATAAACAATTAGATTTATTAACATACTAAAGGGCAAACAAAAAAA
>WBMY01015303.1:62345-92615 GCA_013397315.1 Donacobius atricapilla
AAACAGTCTCAGTCAGTGTTAAAAAAGAGTTAATGTTCAGGAACTTGCCCGGGCATGCACACGCCACGTGGTCTCCGAAAGCCTCAGATCCACGAGCTGTAGAAAAAGCTCAGAAACAGTGGCCCGGGTCTTCTGTCCTTGTCCACCCCTCGGTCTTATGGGGTGCGTTTTTAGCCCAGCCTGGGCTCGGTGCTGCTCTCCAGGGACCTGGGGACTGGGGGAGGGGGCCAGGGCCATCTTCCTCAGCAGCATTCCCTCGCTCTCCTTCCCCAGCCGCCGGCGCTGCGCGAACAGACGCCAGCACAGGGGTGGGGAGCCGGGGCGAGGCCCACGCTTTGCCTTCCCCTTCTCTGCGGCATCTGCCAAGCTCAGAGGCCCGGCTTGGCTCAACTCTGCTCCCGCAAGGCCGGCCTTGGCACAGCCGCCCCCCAGCCCGACTCCCGGAGCCAGCGGGGGCCTGGGCCTGGGCCCGCCTGGCCCGGCCGCCCTGGCACCTCGGCCAGGTCCGACGAAAAACGGGAGAAATCTCCCAAGATTCCTGTATTTAAGCAGTGTGTCCCAGGGGTGTACACTTTTTACCTGATTGACCAACTTAGCTGTCAGTTCCAAAGCAGATCACCGATTGGTTTTTCTACCATTCATGCCAAACCAAGCATGCTTGTTATATAAAAAAATAGTTACCTAGGGCTCAGGGCCCAGTTCCCAATATCAGATCTCTGCATTAAGGTCGGCACTACCTTGACTAACCTGCTATTGATACAGTGCTTGTGAAGGTTTCTCATGCAAATGATACAAAATAATAGAAGAGATGTTTCTACAACTCTTTGAAATGTTTTGAACAGTAGCAGTAAAGAAGTAAAAATTAAGAAGTTTTACAGAGGCAAAAATCAAAACAACCCCAAAAACCTGTAAGTACAAGAACTCTAAACAAGAAATCATTTATATTCTTATCTGGAGAAAATGAGGAGATTGAAACATCCATGTGATGTGAAACAAAGAATTGCTGCCTGTAACATGGGGCTAAAATTAAAGATTTTCTAGAGTAATAGAACATAATTCTCACCCACATCTTGAAGGAATTAGCTGAAGACCTAAGTAGAAATTGGCTTCATTTCAGCTTTCACTCTGAAAAAAAAATCACTAATCTGAGATGAATCCCAGTTCCCCATGGAAAGCGAGGGTGTGGTGCATCTGCCAGCTGAATAGTTAGCAAAAACACCACAAATTAAGATTTTTGCACTATACTTGACAGGAAAACTTCTGTGGCTAATAGCACAATGTCAAATGTGAACATTCCCATGTAAGCAGCAGAAGTGAGAGGTTATTTTTTAGTTGCTGTGAACATAACTGAAAACAGCAGCCCTTTTTCAAAAATATTTGTTAAGATTTTTCCTTATCTAGGTTCCTGACTTTTATCAACTGGGTAAGCAAACAGAACTTACAGAAGGAATATTTCTTCAATATTCTCTGGACACTGGTGATTTTTCCAGCCATCAAAAGCTGGAGTAATTTTTCTGTCTCAGTAATTCCAAAATTAGTGCCCAGGGTTTTCTCCTTATTTTAGAAATACACATTATCTACTTTAGACATCAGATCAGATTACGTATTTCATTTTCATCACTTTTCCTTTGTGATTCTGCTACAAACATTTTTTTAAAAAAACCTGAGATCTAAGAGACATAAATCCTTCATGATAGAAACCTCTAGTAGATAAAAGCAATATGATAACCATAGGATTGCTACCAAAAACCTTGTCCTATTAAGATGGAATAAATTACTTTTGCCTTTGATGGAAAAACCTGGGGAAAGTGCATCACCACAGACCTGACCCCTTTTCTGTTTTTCAGAGATCTTCCTCTGTACCTGTATCCCTTTTAATTACACTATTTCACTCCCCCCTTTTTCTGGTACATTTTTATGATCAGTGAATGACTGTCTGATGCAGTTGCAATGCCTGTTATGCCTCAGCTGCATAGCTTTTGCCTCCCAACAGCAGTGAGGAAGGATTACACACAGCATGTGCAACTCCTTTCTAATGTTACTGGTAGAGTCA
The DNA here is from genome assembly GCA_013397315.1 of Donacobius atricapilla. Taxonomy (NCBI): domain Eukaryota; kingdom Metazoa; phylum Chordata; class Aves; order Passeriformes; family Mimidae; genus Donacobius; species Donacobius atricapilla. The sequence continues at coordinate 64,399 of WBMY01015303.1, forward strand.
TCAGAATATAGATGTGTCAATGTTTGTGTGACACAAGAGGATAGGGTGAGGAAGAAGGAGAAAGCATGCTTTCCTAAATTACAAAGCATAATCTCAAAAAATATAAGTAATTCCTTTTAGAGTATGAAATAAGGAGTGGCTACACAGCAGTATCAAAACAGGGAGTTTCAGCAGAATTATAAATTTTGTAAAAAGAGATGACTTTTGATCTCAGCACTTTTTTTTCCAGGGATTTGGAAAAGCCAGACTGCTTCTGGGCTCCCAAATTATGGTAATCCAAAAATAGTTTCTCTCTCTTCTCCTCCTATTGATGATTAATTATGAGCAATTTTCCCATGTAAGGAATGGATGTGTAGAAAATGGAGCTTGCACAAAGTCTATATGAGCAGCTGAGCCAGGAATAAAAAAAGTTAGGTGAATCCTTAAAGACTTTCTCTAGACTTGGCCAAAAAGTGATATTACTACTGTAAGGGCCAAAAGAACTGCTGATTGTGTCAGCAAAAATGTAAACTACTCATCAGGTTAGCTGATGCTAGGGAAAGGAGAGGCTCAAGCAATTAAATCCTATTATCTATTACATTAATTTATTAGGTGGCAATCTACCAATCAAATGTCATGCTGCCGTGCCAGACTTCAGCTGCTGGGATGATAACAGAATACAGCTTGCTGAATCTTCCTTTATTTCAGATCCTCTGGCAATTTAGAGATCAGAGCATCAAGTGGAGGCTGAATGTGGCTTAGAGCCAACAGGTAATTTATGAAGCAAGTGTGTAATAGCAGAAGCTCATCAAGAATGTAGAGAGCTAGTGCCTATGGTCCTAATTTCTTTTTATGTTACGACAATGGATGAAATGTTTAAGGTTCACATTGTGGAGAACAAGACTCTCTGGGCTGATTTTCTGTAACAAATGGACCTCAGAGAGGAGCATCAGAAGGTTCTCTTCTGTAATATACTTCAGCACCAGCTCTTGTTGAAAAGTTTATTGTGGAAAAAAAATCAAAGGAGAATTACTTTCTCTCTTAAAATGAAACATTCAGAGGACTTTTTGCTTAGTAAAGATTATTTTTTTTTTTTGCAGATAGAGCAAAAGGCAGAATATTTTTTTCCTTTAAAAAAGTGATGGTGAAAAAAAATTCAACTTCTTTGAAATTTATTGAAAAGATTAGGATTAAAGAAAGCATTAGAATGTATTTCTCAATATCTTGTATGAATATCTAATCCAAAAAAAAGACTACTCCTGGCAAGTAGTGCACTTTTAGTTTAGTCACTTCAACAAAAGGAATACCCTACAAGAAACAAATAAACTGAAATAAATAAAATCTGTTGAAACAGTTGAAAACAAATGTATTATTTCTTAGAGAAATTCACTCAGATGATGGGATTTCACTTAGGATACACTAAGTGTGGGGTTGAGCTTTTGCTACTTCTATTATTCTAATATAATTTTCATTTTAAATATATATGAATAAGATTAGCATTCTAATAATTAATAGTTCTGTACTAATTTATTAGAATGCTAATCTATTTATATGTCAATTACATAGTTAATGTTGATCTTATTTAAAAATTTTAATAGCAGCTTAAGTATTGGTAGCTACATTAAAATTAATAGCCTTATTAATAGCATTCACAGCTATATAAACTTAGGTCGATTGTAGTATATGTGTAAGTTTGTGCCTATTCTATTGTATTTTTATTACGTATTTTGAAAATGTCTGTTAATATAGCATAAAGATCTGGTACATGTCATGAGTTGCTACAGTCCTATACAGATTAATAAAGGCATGATCTGTAGAGCTAAAAGAGCAACAATACTGCAAAGGATCTAAGTGTTTGAGTATTTAATGGGAAATGCATGGAAGAAACAAAGATGCCTAATTTTTAACACATCTTTTTTAAGAAAATTATTTTCTTTCCCCTGTCCAGCAGAGGAGGAGAGGAATAGAATGCCTTCAGCTGGCAACAGTCATCCTCCCAGGGTCAACCCCTTATTGTTGCTAAAGACACCAGAGTAGTTACTCTTTGCAGGAGTACATGGGGCAGTCGAAGGAAGATCCAGAGTGATGAATTCTGCACTCAGTATGTTCAATTTTGAGGGATATGAGATTTAGAGTCTTTCAACTTAGCCACATGTAAAGAGTTTTTTGCATACAACCATTCATAAGCCAGATTTAAATTTTCAGTCTAAAGTTTAGTAACTGAATTATTTATTTAAAATAATGACTGAGCATGGAAAGACAATTTATTTTCACCATTACTGTTCTAAAATGGAAATTCATTGATTTTTAGGAGCAAATTTAGTGTGTGGCAATTACTCTGTAGTAAATACTGTGGTTCAAACCTTGGCCATATTTTTTGGTGGCATTTTTTTTTTCTCCTAAGAATGGAAACGGTACGGTGCATCTTGCTATGTGCAGTGCTACAGTTACCAGCCATAATGACACGAGTACAGAAACAGGCACTTCACTTTCTTCAGAAATGTCTAGCAATTAAGCCCTACAAATGCTGAGCTAAAAATAAATCAGAAAACCCTGGGTCTGATCTGCCTGACTCAAAACCTTTACTTCTAAATGAGTCCTGCTGTGTCATTTAAATTCATCTTGGAGTATGGATTCAGAAAAAAAGCCTCTGTGCCATTATTTTTTCAGTTAGGTCTCACTGCTTCCTTTTTGTTCTGTTTTTTTTTTAAAAGCCAACAGAGATGGATTGACCTTAAATGAATAGACTTAGAGAAATTGTATTAAAATGAAAACACCAACACTAAGACTCTGTAACTCAAAGTTACTTTTACTCTGTAATAAAATGTACAGCATAGGAGTGTCTGTATGTCATACAAATCCCTTATTTAATCTTTTTTTCTCAGTTATTTTAATCAGATCAATGTGCAGCATTATTGTTAATATCTATGTTTTGGATATTTGAGGTATTTATTTAGGGTTATAAGACAGTTTTGTTCTGCCTGCATTCTGGAAAGACTGATAAGCAACAAGAGAGTCCTCTGTTATTAATCTTTTTCCTATCACACATGTAAACACAGATTGAGTTAATCCTGTGATGGGATCAGTAACAGTTGAAGTAAAGCATAGGAAATTACAGGCCAGAATCAAACTGGGATCCAGGTTTTTTGGGTATAGAATTTTCATAAGTCTTCTAAAGACTGAATAGGATGTCTCCTTTGTCTTTCCAGAGGACTTTGAGCAATTTACTTAGCTATTTAGAGTAAAACAGAGAACATATTCTATCCCTGGTGATGCTGGGATACATGCTTGTGGAAGGAATTGTTTGTTACTAGTAATAATTACTGTAATTAGTTTCCATGTCACAAAACTTGGTGTTTCAGGTTGCATTAGTCTTTCATTCATTCATTCATTCATAATAAGATAAAGGAAGTGAATAGAAAGAAACATAATGTCAAATAAACTAATGACAGAAAAACAGGGCAAGCCAGATAATGCGAAGTAAACACCAAGATTTTTAAACGTTTGAAGACCTATTTCAACCTTCCAGGATAATTCCAGAATCTCTTCACTTATGCATACCTCTTAATCTTTGATGGGAAACAGTTAACTGCTTTTGGTTTTTAGGTAATTTAGCTGATGCTGCATTCTATGAATCTAGTTTTACACTGCAATTATGCTGAAATCAACAAAGAAAAACATTCTTGTTAATAGAGTCCTGTGATTTTTTTTCTCAGCATTTTAGCCATTATCATCCCTATTGACTTGCTTATTACTTCTTAACGAGCTCTTTTGTTAGTCTTTATAATCATCAAAAAGACTAGGAACCTAAACCCGATTTCTCTCTTCTGCTTTCATGGTAGTGTTACTTCACTGATTTTACTTGAATGTATATTTATTTCTACCTGTTTAATAGAATAATCACATGAGGTGTATCTTATATATAATTTTTTTCCTATCAGTTCTAAGAGGACCCCATTTTGGCCTCTTTTTAACCCCTCTCCACTGGGATTTATTTCTTATCATTATGTTATAAATCAGATTCACTTCCCCAGGTGGTGTTCTCAGCAAGGCAGCAGCATCTTAATTTTATGTTTCGGAGCATTAAACAACACGTGTCAGGAAAAGGTACAGCTGACCCGTAGGTAGAGAACCGTGAATAGGGACAGATAATTACTTAAATTGCTCTAGTTTTGCTCTTTTCAATGATCTTGCAACTTGTCAAAATCTATGTTATATATTTTGTAATGAGAGAAATCTGGGAACAAGATGTCGGGAACAAAAATTTCTCAGTCAAGAGTGTTTGGCAGCCAAATTGTGTGTTGGAGTATTTGAATGGATCCAAAAGCTCACTGCCTTTGAAAGGACTTCCATCTGGTCAAGAATAGCCACCAACTCGCAGTCAAACCATGCCTCTGATTATATTACAAAACAATATATAATCATCAACCGGCCTTCAAAAAACCTCTGAAGTCTTCAAATTTATTGAGATGTTTATTCTGAAAAAGAAACAAATAATATAGGCTGTTAATGGACTTTACCAGATATCACTAGTGTATTTATTTCACCTACAAAACGCTTGGATGTTAGAAAAACAAGGATGACACAAAAATGCACTAGTTTTGCTTGTGAATACAATCCAGTGTTTTCTTCTATTTCTGTTGGTAAGACATTCAACCTTTTTTATTCTTCTTACATCCTACACATAGAACCAAAGGATCCTGAAACTCTATGCTGTAATCTCTCCCACGGTAATACAAGCACTAAATACAAAAAGTTGTATGAAAAAGCAGGAATATACATTACTTTGGGAAACACTTGGCTAGATCTCAACTGTCAAACTCACTGAGCACAAATTGAAATGTGCCAAAAGCATCAAGCAGTTGATTAAGAGCATGTCTACACTTTCTCACTGCTCTATATTCATCACTACAATGATAGAAGGTCCTTTGCTTATCACACTCACCTCCCTTAAAGACACAAAAGATATATGTTGTCTAAGGCAGTGTAGGTGACTTCTGTGAAATACTGAAATACATAAATTTTATTTGTTAGAATTGCTAAGGTCAGCTTGGTTTTGATATGTGGGGACTATTTATCACTGTATTTCTGAACTTTATATTAATATATATTAACTCAGTATTTATTATGCTTGATAACCCAGGTATATATTTAATTTTGACCTTTAATAAATTAAATAAGTTTACTATATTTATCAATGTGCATTTGTCAGTACCGGAGATGTTCTGGACAGTATTTGCTCAGATCCTGCTTCAGCATTACAATCTATAGTGTTAGGAACAAATTTCTGTGACACTTGTGAATTGGGCCCTAAGAACACCCCTCTGTGTGTGAGAAGGGCACCCAAGTCCAGAGAGAAAGATATATATGTCTGTAAGTCTTGTACTGTGGGAAGCTGACAGAGAAAGGCAAAAATCCTGTTGTCAACACAATCGGTGATGTTTCCAAACAGGAAAACATATTACAATGTAAAAGGGAGACAATCTTCCTGTTGCCTGTAACATTTGCCATGAAGATTGCAAAAGGAATAAAAGGAATCAGGAGCACAGTCCAAAAAAAAGAAAACTAATTCTGAAGGTGAATGTGAATCACATCACACAGAAACATTTTTCAATCCAACCACCTCTACCTCCTTGCTGACAATGACTAATCATTGTCATGGCTTAGGCAATTTAAAGCCAAAGTATCAAGAAGAATCCTAGGGAATAGAGACAATAACTGCTTTGAGACAAATCAGATCTCCCACTGATCATGAAGAAAGTGGGAATGATCAAAGAGCTTGTGGTCTTTGTATCCATGAGAATACTGCAAGGTAGACAAGGAAGCAGGCTAAAAAAATTGCAGAGAAGACTTGCAGATGACTTCTGTCTGGAGATTGATGAGTGTAAAGGACAAAGAATTCTGGGTCTGCAGTACCCATTGCAGCATTGCCATTGGGTGCTGGGTTTAGGGAGCCCTTACTGTGAATCATTTATACAGAGGAAATAAGATAAATCACATTTCTTTCCTCTTAATTTCATCTTTTCCTTTCTTATATGTGACAATTTCCCACTATAGTTTCAATATTTCTTCTACTATTATTGGGTTTTGTCACTCCTTCTCATTCCTCTTCCCTCTTCTGTGGATGTTCTCACACTATTGTGTCTCTATACAACTCTGCATTTTCTTCTTCTTCTTCAGTATTTCCTCTTCCACTTTCTGTCATATTAGTCCACCCAAACTAATTTTCATAGACATGGTCTAAAAGTAATTGCATTTTTACTCACTTTCCCTGTCAGCTTTCCTGCTGAATTTCAACTGCACATACCATCTACACAGATTTTGCTGTAATGAAAATAATCACTGGTGATTACCAATTGCTAAGGTATCAGAATACAGATTTGTTATCACCTGATGCAACCTTGAAAGATATTATGCCTCTTCCATTTTAATTCTTTAAAATGTAAGGTAGATGCTATAGAAAATAAAATTGTGTTTGCAGACAACATTTTTCTTTCTGTTTTCTGTCTTTTTTTACTTTTGTTACACCAGAATTAAACAGGAAGTAAAGAGATCAAATATACCTGACTGGACTTCCAAAATGATACAAAGTGACCTAAAACCAGTTTCTAAACCCATCCAAGTATCCCAAAGTCATTATTTGGACCAAATGAAATATTGTGAGTGGTCGAGGGGGGAAAAAAAGCACAACAGAGGTGTTTAGACACAGAGAGACATGAAACAAGAACCATAGCTTTAAATTGCCAGAGCTGAATCAAGCTTCTCTCCTTTAGAAACAACTTATGATAAGTCAATTGCAAACATTTGTTCACAGCTTAGAAGACAGCAGTTTTCACAGAGAATGGAGGACAGCTTTGTCTCTTACATCAATCAGTCCTTATATTCCATAATATCTAAAATTAATCACAGCAAGCAGAAAGCAGCATGCAGACGTGGTGCCCTCAAAACATATGTAGAGAGAGCAGGTTCCTGAGGAAATCAGATGTCTGAATCAAAGGGACAGTGTTTGTTCAGACCAGTTTAAACATGGCAACATCACTGATATTTAAAATTGAAACCATAGACTCTTATTGTAATGTAGTCATTTTCTGTCCTGTGAAAGCAGTACTTCCTCATACACAATCGTTTTAATAACTAAAACTTGTTTATGCCAATAAATGTTGATAAGGGGAGATAGGACTAGATGCCTTCTTGACTGAGCAGTATTGAAAGTACAAATATTTTAGCTTCTCTTTTCTCAGTAGTACAATCACTATTTTTTAGGCATATTCTGGAAACTTAAATTCCACCAAAATCCTTCTATCTATGACTTCCTAGTTTGGGCAACTCTTTATGCAATGCTCTTGTTAGGACTTTTGAAATGCTTTTTGATGTCTAGAATAACCTGACTTTCTTCACAGGGCAAACCCAAACCTTATGGAGACTTTAGTCATTCTGAACATCCATGAACTAGTGAATGCTTCTGCCTCTCCTTCACCTAAGTCTCTATTGATCATTTCAGTGTACAGTTCTCCCCAGAGTTTAATAGTCCCCTTTTTTGAGGGGGAAGCATCACATCAGGTTTAGGAAGATTCTTTCACAAAAACTTTTATGAAGATGAACAATTTTCATGTTGGGCTGCTACATTTACTTTAATTTTTTTTTTTTAATATAGTTTTCCCTTTATAATACGCTAATTGAAAGCATACCAGTTTAACAGCTCATCCATTTTTTAATTAAATCTTTTAATCTTAATAAAGAATGCTCTTAATGTAACATTTTGCCTCAGAAATTATTTTTTTAATTTATAACTCATGATCATCATACTGAAGATTTTTATAACTTGATTTCTATTTAGTATAGTACTATGTATAAAAATGTGAAGACAGATGTGTATGAAAGAAATAGAATGTTGCATGTATTTTATTTCTATAGAATTTCTTGGTAATACTGACATTGCAGGGCTATATTAGAAGAAAATAAACCTGACAGAGCACTGCAGTTTTACTTGAAGTTTTATTTGAAACGGTAAAAAAGCATCCACCATGAGAGTGGCTCAGCTATAGAAGCTGTCCATGAAAAGGCTGCCGTTAATGGCTATGACACTGCGCTACAATATCATTTCATGTACTAGTACTAGGAGTAATACCTAGAGAAATTTGAAAGGAATCACTTTCACAAAATTCTATGAAATCATAAGGAATCACCCCCAAAATTTCAGAAATTATACCAAAATGAAAGCTCTTTAAAAGTGATTTAGGAAAAGCAGGCAAGAAACCTACACTGATATAGAACAAAATGTCCAATTTTCATACTGAAAGGGAAACATTCTGTTTTACTAAAATTCAGCCAATATAGATTTTGAAAATCTGTGCATGTAGGCAATAAAAAGTTACCACTTTGAATGCAGAATTAGATGTTATTCAAAAAGAATACACAGAGTAGGAGTAACAGAATACCAAGAAGAATTATTTTCTGCATGTATGGGATTAACAACTAAAATAATCTGAAGAAATATGAGACAAAGTAAAGCATGGTATACATTACTTGGAATACTTGTCATATTATTAAGCACATAACCTGTACTTTCTCTGCTCTAAATAATTTATAATTGAGTGTACTATTTTAAACTTTTTTTTTTTAAGAAACTCTTAAGAAATTCTAGGTATTAATAAAAATAAACAAAAGAAAAATACATCAATTTCTGTCTTGTAAAGTATTTTTAACTGAAGAATGCCAGTTACAAGATTCACATTATTAATTTTTTGAAATATAGTTTTGATTATAATGAATTCCTAAGAAAGCCAAAGAAAATTAGCATGCAACTTGCATCTCTAACAGTAACAAAATCAGAAAAAAAAATTAGAATTCATTAAGGAAGACTTCAGTTTAGTAATAAGCATGCAAGGACTTTCTTAGTTAAATCTTATGCAGAGACAGGTAATAATGATTCTGAAGCCTAAATGTGTTGTAAATCTTCACCTTCTTAAAAAATAGAGAGGACTAACTGAACAAAACACATATGTAGGGAATCATCTTCCTCTGAATTATACTCTATGGGCCTCATAATTTGTAAAACTAGTTACAATGAACCCCAGTAAATTAAAAATATTTATTTGTCACTATGCAAGCAAGCTTCACTGCATGACAAATGTATACCTCCTAAAATTACAGTCTTTATATTATTTCTCACAGTACAGTTGTTGTTATATGATTCTTGTTATTATTATTATCAATTACTTAGTTCCTGATGCCGCAACAAAAATCTGCAAGGCCTAGTAACAGATGAACAAGCAGTGCTTTACAAATTAGGCACTTAATAGTTTATAATACTAATGTAAATATATTGTTAACATATTTCCACCAGGATTCTATTCACAATCTATAATTTTGTGAATAAAAGCAATTATTTTAATCTTGATTTTTTTAAAGTTTCTAACAACTGCAGTTTAAAAGATAATATATGTAAGAATGCTCTTCTTTGTTGACATATGACGAACATAATTAAGGTCCTTATGAGTTGTGTTTTAATTAAGTTCAAAAATCCAATCCAAAATAATACTATTGGGTGAAATTCAACCTTTATATAAGCCCATTTTCTTCAGGTGAACATCATTTGCTTACACCAGGTCTTATTGTGGGGTGAAAACAGATATTGTTGGTAAGAGAGAAAAAACCCCTTAATATCCAGAAATTATTGCCTTCTGTCTTTCCCTTTTGATTATCTGTTGATCACATGGTTAAATACTTTGTTAAATAAATAGGATTTTTTAATTTGAATTTTTAACAATTCATTTATATATAACATAAAGAGACTTATGCATATACATGTATCTGTTTAAAGGGAAAGCTTTCTCATTAATTTGAGACACAGAATGTCAGCTTCATCCGGATGGATCTAGGATATCTCTAAAATTCAGCCTAATATTAAATACCTTTATAATTCTCAATTTTTCCTTAGACTTAAGAATTCCAAAATGGCAGTCAGCCAGTCTGTTGGAAAATGCAATAGTATTCAAAATGTTCCTGATCTACCACAACAAAGTTCTGCACTGCCTGCTCTTAAATTATATGGCAATGGAGCAGATTAAAATTGAAGATGCTGGAAGAACTACTAATTGTATTAAAAAACAACAAAACCAAACCAAACAAAAAACAAAACCAAAAAAACCCCCAAACAAACAAAAAAATCCCCAACCCAAAAAACCCAAAAAGAAGAATCAATTTTTATTTTGTTCTCCTATGGGTGACATAAAAGTCCTTGAGTTATATATTGCAGAAACGGCAGGGAATCTCAATTTAGTACAAGTGAATTGAAAAAAATGATGTACCAAGCCAAACTGATAATTTAGGCAGTTAATGTGAATTCCTCATTTTTAAATTGAGATTATCAACACTAGAGACCTTGAATATCTTATTTCCAGAGAAACATCTGTGTGAATAATGAAAATGTTCAAATGAAGAAACATCTAAAAAGCATGCCTGTCCAAGGATCTCTCTTTTCACTGATCAGAATATTGTGTTAAGTAGCATCTCCTCTTTACTTTAAACTAGAATTTCCCTTCTGTTGTGCATCATTAATAAGCACATCTGTCACCCTGATTTTTTCAGCCTTCTCTTCAGTTTCACAGTTTCATGGTTTGGGTTTTCTTCTCACGCTCTGGTCTGTAAACACCGGCAAATGTTTATCATAACTTCAAGGTAGTTTTCATTCTTTGTCTTAGAGATATGGACAGCTGATGGACAGTTGTCTTGACCAATGGGATGGGGAGAGGTGTCAACCTTCTCCCCCAATCCCTGGCCTTTGTAGAAATACTACATAATGGAGTCAGACTTTCAAATAAAGTAGTTTTTAGTTCATGCCTTCTGATCAAAGTGTGAGTGTGTGTTTGTGTGTGTGTGGCGAACTGTGTCACACATTTCTAGAGATGAATTTCTGAAATGGTTATCCAAATTTATCTGGCTACTCCTGGGTCTTACAACAAGCATTTTTCAATCTGTTCTTCCACCATATCAATAAAGATACTAGTCTGACAGAAATTAGAATAATTTCCTTTTTTTTTTCAATCTGTTTGTTGGTTTGTTTGACCTCATTTACACAACCTCTAATCTGAACTCTCAGCATCTTATGATAATGAGCAGAGAAGTATTTGTATCAGGGTAGGTTCTAATGGTCTTTAGCCGCTGTGGTATTTTCACTGTGCAGGCACAATTTATCACTGAGCCAGTTCATGGTCCTTGCTCCTGCCTCTTACAGCACCAGGCTGGCACTGTTAGTTCCAGCATGTGCTCAGTGCAGGGGACAGGTCAACACAGGAAAATGTCACCTAAGGTTATAAATTTCTAGTGGAGATGAATCTCACTAATCCCAAAGTATGAGCCCCACCACCTTGTCTTTTTCTTCAAACTTTCCCCTCCTATTTTTCAGTTTTTCTTTAGACCCTTACCATTTTTCTGTCTTTAGAGCCAGACAGCAGTCAAATTTTCTGTTGCACAGGAAATTCCAACATTTTAAAACTTGTTTTTCTTCTGTATTAGACATCACGTCATTTCATATTAAGCATTAACACTACTGGCATGTCATATTATATTAGAGTAAGATACATTAGCTAAACTATTATATTATTAATTTGCAGCATTATTTTGATTTTGTAAGACTGCCTTTTATATATTGTTTATTTTACTTTTATATTACTTTAACACTAGATGCTTTTTCATTGTCATGCTCAGTGTCAAACATGCCTCATTGCAAGAAATGTAAAACACACCATATTAAAAAACATCATATCTTATTATCTTCTCCAAATTAGAGTAAAAGGTCTGAGCTGACATTACTGAAGTGTAACACACCCTAAGCACAAATAAACCAAGAGCTCATTGGAAGGAGTTGTAATTTAATCTGTTTATTGGCTTGATCTTTGTAAGAAAAAAAATAAAAGTACAACCATCTTTGAGAATGAAGATTTAGAATGATTATATGACATAAAAGAGAGCCTTTATTCATTAAAAGTCCAAATTTTGTTCTCTAAGCCAAGACATAATCCCTGTTAAAAGGAAACAGACCCAGTGCTGTGTAGCCAACCCCATGAATACCATTCATGCGCACAAACTGTTTCTGGGAGATCACTTAATAGAAATTGTAGCTTTGGCCATTGCAGACCTTCTTACAGAGACACCCATTTGTGACTGAAGAGGTGGTCGCTTGGTAGCACAGGGAGGAAGCAGAGTGCCTTAGCAGGAACACCAGCTAAAGTGCTGATATACAAAATATACCTCTTGTCTGGCTTGTCTTCCAAAGAAAAAAGAGGACTGAAATTAGCCATTATGATTTGAAACTTCACAAATTATGTAAAGACAAAGAATATTAGTTAATGAAAAAAACCTCAAAAACAGAAATATCCTTGCATGTGATATGGGTAGGGCATGGACAAGAGTTATCTGGAGGATAATGAAAGTATTCAAATTATTGCTGATTATATGCTTTCAGGAAGATAAGGGACATTTATTCTAGGAAATTTCTTATTGGCAAGACTTTTTTTTTTTTAAGCAACTGCAAGCAATGTGATTATGACAAAAGAAAACCATGGGAAACTGTATGAGAAATGTTTTCATCATCTATTTGTATCCTCTTGTCCTTGCTCTCCTTGTTCTGATTCAGCTTTTCCAAGATGACAGGAAAGCCACGCTTTCATACGGAGATAAACAATATGACAGCTTTGAAATTCACAGCAATGTTCTGCAGGGATATAGTCTGATGACAATTGTCTTTGATAGAGCCTTTTCACTGCTGCTTTGTCATTCTCTCTTACCCACCATGTCAGGTGTATACATTTTCATATAGAGTCAGTTGGAAAATTTGACAGCATTTAAGGAGAGAAGAATAGTATTCTAGTAAGAGAAGAATAGTATTGTAGTAAGGGAATAAAGCCCCTACACACTCAAATGTTAAAAATGTGAATCTAGAGATCAGAAAATCTAAGACACTGATGATAATAAATAAGAAGAAATTAATGTTTAGCTCTTTGTTTACAAAAAAAAAAAATTAAAAAGATGATTTTCAGGTTTTTAAATCATGAAATTTACACTAGATTTGGCAACACCAGACTTAAATCTAAGAGCTATTTATTTTAGTGCTCCATTTTCAACAGTGGATGGTATCAGACTTTACATTTTTATCTCTTTCAGGAAGAGATATTTAGGCCTCATATATATTAAGGACAATTTTGGAATGAGGCGAGTTGAAGGTGTTTCCTGAACACAAAGCAAATTAACAGTCTGGGGATGCAACCCTGATACATTTCTTGAAGACATTTTCCTCCTTGGTGCAGGTGAAAATACAGCAGAAGTGTATGTCTTCCGAGGAAGACAAGGAAACATCAAACACTTACTTTTCCATCAAAACCAGAACATTTAATGGACAATTTATTGACTTTAAAGAAATATGCTTTTGTTCATTAGACTTTCCATTAACCAAAGGCCTGTTCTCAGAAAATCTGACATTCTGAGTCTGGAAATTCACTTTCTCTGAAGAAAAATCTTTGTTAAAATTCGGAAAGTTTAGCAAGAAAACATCATTCAACTTCAGGAAGTATACAATAAACATAGCTTTTAAAGACTGATATTTTTGATGACCTTCTTATCAGTGACCAGCACAAATATCTTACCTCAACTAAAGTTTCAGTGGAAAAAGATTCAGAGAGTGAAGGATGAAGTGCAAGAAAGGTTCAAACTAAGAGATATTCCTAAAGTAGTTATGTAATGAAACAAAATTAGATGAAACATTACAATTCAAAGCCAGTCAACCTGTATGAAATATTCTTGACAACTTTTGCTACTTGGCATTTAAATTACTCACTGTCAGCAATTTGAAAAGCAGTCTGCCACTTCTTACATTGAGATTGAAGTAACTACACATTATTTATGTGTATTTTATTCCTTACTTTTTTCACTCACACAAGACAACCACTACTCCATAAATACATGAATACAACCCAGGAAATTCCAAGCGGGATAGTGGGCCATTATTTACAGGCTAACAGTAAGACTGTTTGTAAGACTATGTGGGGTGAAATAATACATTTCTGGATAGGGAAACATCACTAAGGATGTGTATGCCTATCAGTGCTCAGGTCTCCTAGTACTATACCACTGAAAAGATGTTTTCTGGGAAGGAAAATGGCATGTCATCTCTGTGCAAGCCTGTAAAATTGCCGAGGAATCCCTAGTTGCAACAGTCAGCAGCTCTATGCTGTGTGGAATGATCAAAATGGCACACATTTGTGGGAACAGATTGCCAAGGGCCCTACTCTGGCTAGCAACACTCCTCTGCATCTTCTTTTTCTACAGAAGTCCAAAGCACAAAACCTTTTTGCTTTCATGAGACTGCAGAAGACACTGTTCTGGACCACACTGAAAGTCCACCTAGTTCAGATCCTGTCTTTAACACTCTCTGACTTGGAGGTTACTTGGTCTTTTCATCCTGATCAGAACCATGTTTTTGTAATTTATTGTGCATGATTCTGTTCCTAAGGTTTCTCTTCACGGCATAATGTGATCCTTGGCCAGGGAGAAAGTTTTGATAATTCCATTTTTTTGTCCAGTGAGAGGGTGTTTCAGACAGAATGGATTGCTGAGTTTTCTGACTTACTGTCCTTGAGCTTTCCTGTCAGAGGACGTTCCTCAATATTTCATATTTACTAGTTCAGTGGTCCCATTTTTTTTTTACCAGGAAGTAGTATATATACTTAATGGAAGTCTGATATGCCTGATTTAAACCCACCTCAAGGATTTTTGTCAGCACTAGTATCTTTCAGCAAATAAATGGATGATGCTGTTGTTCCTTAATCAGCCATGAGGTGGCTGTTAAGTTTTCCATAACAAGTTTCATTCAAGGCATGCCTGCCCATCACAGTGTAAGGACTTAATGGCATTTCTGTCACAATCTATGCGAAAATTGATGCTGCTTTTAGCTTGTGCAGGAGCTTGTGAAGAGCATGGAGCTGTTCAAGGCTGTGAAGTGACAAGAAGTTGCAGCCAGGTGCAGGGTATAGCAGAGAAAATTGTTCCACTATGATCACATCTCACTGTCTTTGTACTATTATTAGTTAGAATTTGAAGCAGTGTATTAAGGGGTAACTGGAAATGTTAAATATTCTTATATCCTCTTGGTTAGTTGTTTATTTGGGGGCTTTAGGTGTTTGTTTTTGTTTTGTTTTGGTTTGGTTTTTTTTAATGATTGTCACTTTGCTGTTTTGTCACACTAGTAGCCACAACTGCACAAGCTACAGCTTTAAATCTTCCCAGTTCTAACTGATTTAATGTATCTTGCAATGTTGCCAAAAATATTCTTAGAAGCTTTTTTGACAAAAAAATTCCATATCTTCACCCACCATAGCCAAAAACTGGGGTAAAATCAAAAAGTACATACAGAAAACAAGCATATTATTAGCAAAACATGTTTCTTTTTTTTTTTTTTTGTTAACTCCATCACATAATATTACTGATCTAAACAAATCTAATAACAAAGACTGAAACAGAATTAGTTCCTCTGAGACAGCAAATAGGGTGTCTAAACCAAAGGTTATCTATAGTAGGATGACAACATCCATTAGATGTCATTGCACTGGATTTATTTATACAGCATTTGTAAGGCTCAGAATTGCTGACCAAGGATGTAATAAACTGCCTCAGAAAGCAAAAATATATGAAATAAAATGCAACTGTGAACAATAAAACTGACAAATATATTCATTCAAATATGACTTGTAAAAGATGTAAGACTGCCCATATACACTTTGACATACAATATACTGCTTTCCCAAAAAATAAAAGACCCTATCTGAATTATCAATAGGATATGCAATTGTTCATGTCATTGATTTGGATCTTTAGTGTTAACATGCACTTTAAACAGACATTTCTCTTGCTTCTGTTGCCTATCCTAATAATACAAGTCAGACCTCTCTTTGCTCAGAGTAGTAGAATTCAATACTACACAAAAATTCTTTTACATTAGTTTTGGTAGCTTCTGAACTACTCCAGTAATGTTTCACAAAATGTTCTAAGATTTTTCTTTTGATAAAAAAATTATCAATAAAATTTTAAAAACATTACTTAAATAAATTTAGGCTTTGACAAGTTCAGGTTAAGTTAAAACACTAGGATCTAATGTGAAGTAACATTTAAGCCATAGTAAAATTCACACTTAGAGACATAGGCATTATTTTAGAATTATTTTATGTCATAACGAGCAAGGACATTTTCCTGCTGAGGCATTTGCCTTATCTAAAAAAAATTGTATTTTTAAGGTTCAAACTAAAGTTGTTAGAACTAAAGGTAGCATAAATCAGCTCTTTTTTTTTTTTAGCATAAAAAAAACAGGAAACAAAGGGCCTCTTCTCAAATACTGTATTTTAAGAAGACCTTAGAGACTGTGATTTCCCTTTTATGCATTTCATGACCAAAGCACTGCAAATGATGTTTAATAATCATCATTTGGCATTATTACATAGGTCTGCTCCTATTCAAAGTGGATTTTAATACATAACTGGAAGCCAGAATTTAATTTTTTTTTTTTTAGTCACAGGTAGTTTCTATGTGTAAAGAATTTCCTCACTACATGTATTGGTGTGACTCCTTTGTAGAAAGGGAAAGTTAATTTTAAGTAGCATGAGACTGCCAGATAAATTACAGAAAAAGTATCTTCTGTCATGGTTATTTCCTGATAGGTAAATATTTGTACAGGTCTTGAGCTTTTGGATTGCAGACAACTGACATCTCTTTCCCTCAGAATTACAATTTGTCTTTAGGGAAAGCATATTTGCCACTCTCCATAATAAAATAGAAATTTCAGTGCATTTTTTTATCCAGTCTACCATGTTAAGCACTGCTAAATTTGATTTTTTTTCCCCTTTTTCACTATCTTTTGAAATTCGAAACTATATTTTTCTTATAGATGTGGGAAACAAATTTCAGCCTTAGCTGTTCACTGACAGGTGTTTCCTAATATTGGCTTATTTGCCTTGCTACTACATAGAATAGCTGCCATAATTGCATTACTGGGTTATTTATTGTAGATACATAGCTTGTATCAACTTTGATTTTAGTATTTTTTACATGTACTTACGTTCTTAAAGAAAATGTTAAAGTTCTTGATGGTCTATATGGAGATATAGAACTAAATATCCTTGTGAATCAAGCATCAACTCTGAACACCTCTTGGCTATTTTAACCCTTCAAATATGGATACAAGGAACTGTCTTGTTACAGAAATATAAGATGCAGGTTTTGTTTTTTTTTTTTTCTTCTGAAACACACGCACTTATATGTGGCCATATGACTCAGATACAGACACTCTTAAAAGTAGATGCATTATTATAGAATTAGGTAAGAGTACTAAACATGCAGATGAGAAAAAGTATAACTATACATTGGATGTGAACAGTAAAAAAATAAGTTAAATTATTGTTTGTGATAAAATAGAAGAACTTCTGACAAGAAATAGATAAAATAAAGACCTATATTTAGTTCATCTTCCTTTAATGCTTCAAATACATTATTCATGTTCTCAAGCAACAAAATGTTGACCTTTTTTATAATACAATGTAAAGTTCATTTTGGGGTGAACGGTGGTGACAAACTATTTTTATTACTGAAGATTCACTTGCAATTCATATTTATTCCTATATATCTCAAAGGAATAAAAATCCACAGGAACATGAGACTAACACAAATTCCAAATACCTTTTCCAATATCTGAAATTTCATCTTGAGCACATTGCTTAAAGTTGCTCATAACAACTTCAATTTTTAATATTTTAATTAGACTTCAATTCCATGAATGTAATTAAATACTGTATATTCTTTATTTATCAGTGCTCACAGACTTCTACCTACTAGTTATATTTGCAGGTGGGTTTAATATCTGAAAAGTATTTCTATATATTTTTATTTATATAGGAAATTATTTATTTTCTCTTTTATCTTATTCTTAAAACAAAAATGTTGTCACATTTTTTGTGATAATGTCTTTCCAGGAAGAGAAATTACAAACTACTGGCGTCCTGAGGTAAGACAATTTGACATACATTAATGAGGATGAGAGATAATGAACAGCACGAATTTCAAATGAAATACTTTTCATTTGGTCATGGGGTTAAACTGCTTTTCCAAAATGCTAACATACACTTGGGATATTGAATACATTACATTGAAAACCTAAATGTGACAAAAATGAAGGTGAAAATTTTTTTTGTCTTCGCATTAAAAAATACACTGGTGTTTTATACCCAACCAAGAATTTAATCTATATGTATCACTACTAAAATTGTGTTACTTTGAACTAACTGTGACTGAAAAAGGAGTCAGAAGACAGCTTCAGAAAA
The DNA here is from genome assembly GCA_013397315.1 of Donacobius atricapilla. Classification (NCBI taxonomy): domain Eukaryota; kingdom Metazoa; phylum Chordata; class Aves; order Passeriformes; family Mimidae; genus Donacobius; species Donacobius atricapilla. The sequence continues at coordinate 82,740 of WBMY01015303.1, forward strand.
AAATCTGAGGGAATCTAAAGGTGGAAACTGCAGGGTTATGCATTTAGGTACCCATCTGTCAGAGCAGAACAGAGAATAGAGTCAAGTCACAAATGTACCTGGGTGTCATAGACTGGGAGCAAAAGGAGTCATCTCACCAGGCTGGTATTCCCCTAGTCCAAAAGGGAAACATAACATAAAAAAATACTTAACCACAGTTTTTGGCACATTAAAAGATTATCTACTTGCAACTACCCTTCTAAGTTCTGCACAGTCTCCATGCTGGCTTTTCTGTATTTTTGGTAGACAATTCTTTTGTGAAACTATTAAAAACATAAAGACACTATTATATCAACCCCTGAAACTCTGTTCTGCTACAGTGTTAAGTATTTCAGGGCTGTAAAACATTTTATTCTTAAACTTACAGCAGAATAAGATCTCCTTCATTTTTCAAGCAGTTTAGTGTATGCTGCTTTTATTTATGCATCTTATAACATGCCAGTCTTAATATTTGCAAAAGAAATGTGTATCCCACCTACAGAATAGGTTTTATCTGTATGGGTTGGCAATATAGTTGCAGGCCTCAGAATTTAGACAAATGTTCAAAACCCAATTGTCCAGGGTCCCTATGCAAGCCTGTACAGTCTGGGGGAGGTAAGACCTGAGGCTGTCCTCCAGAGCACTCAGCTCCATGTGCCCAGCAAGCCAGAAAATGTGGTATGGCTAGAGGGAAATGGGATCTTTTGCCAGGCAGCCTGCAGGCAGGCCTCATGATCTCAACTAAATCTCTCTTGGGACTAAATCCAGAGGCTGCTCTTAAGAATATAGACATGCCATCTCTGTACTAATAATGTCTTCCAATTTAACATACATAGTCTGGTTTGCAAATGGCTTTGAATTCTTATGCTTCTTGACTGAGTTAGTGGTAAGACTGCCAAGGGTCATCCCTCTGTAGCTAATTGAACATCCTGATATTAAATTACACACACATGTAGACTCCTTAATCACCAGAGTATGCTGCTTCAAGAAAACAGGAATTAACTTCTTGGCAGAGCCACTGGATTATTCTGGGTACATATAATTGTTACAAACTCTTGAAGTAAAGAAATTTAGTTCATACCAATTTTTGCAAAAAAAAATCCTTCTTCCCTTATATGAGGCTTGTACAACATGTACAGGTAAACAGAAATTGTGTTCATGTATCTGTCAAAAGAGCAAGTCAGAATGACAGAAAAATTCCAGTCTGTCCTGTTTTATATACATGTGCTTTCAGAGGTAAATTCACTTGTGTCAAGACTATTGCCTTGCACTCTTTTTATCTGTTAGGCAGAAATGTATCAATTAGTAACATATAATTCTTGAATTTCACATATATGCATGGATACATCCATTCACAGATCTTATTTCTTAAATCTGGGTACCATTACTATTCTGAGTAGATTAATTCATATAAAATTGGCTGAACAGCCAAGTCTTTAACTTTGTTTTACAGCTGAAACTGATTAATGATTTGGCTCCATGTCTTAAAAGCTAGAATAATTTTTTGCCTTTTATAAATAATATCAAAATTATTGCTGTCTGCACAGAAAAAACCCCATTCTGTCTGTAAAGAATTATTAAAAGTTCCTAACAGCAGAGTGCTAATTGATCTTTAAATTATTCATATAATTTCTCTGGGTTCTTATTCTCCTCAGGAAGGGTTTAAGTTTTTTCTTTTTCCTGGAGTAAAATTATATCATTATCATTATTATAATTTCCTGTGAGGTAACTAGCTTTTGTTTGGAGTTTAAAAGAAGGAATGAGTCCATTAACATACAGATTTAAATATTTTTTAATTTAAGACCTTCACTAAAACACTGACATACAAAAATCAACAGAAGACATTTTCATTTCATAGTAGTTATATTAGCACTATTGGGAAAGTGAGAATAATTCTGTCTGCAAAATAATTTTGGCTAGGAAGCTGCATATCATTGGCTCCCCCCACTACTTATTAAAGTTTGTGTTTGCCTTAAATAAGTTCAACTATCTGATTAATGAACTCTGTTAACCTTTTTCTGTGTTTAATTCTGGATATGTTTCTTTGTCATGAGAAGATTCCTGTTTTGTGTCTACGTGTATAAATCTAGAAAGTATTTTTTTTCACCAGTTCTGTACCTCATGATTTTCTGATAGGAGATGTTTGTTTGTCTTTAAGTCACCACATAGATTATTATTTCTCTCCTCAAAATATCTTTAAGAATATTTCCCAGGCATCATATGAAAAAAAAAAAAAAGCAATGTCTGACCTGGATTTTTGCTATTATGAGTTACAACTTCAGTTCTGTTGTTGATATATATGGTGCATATAAATCCCATATGGTATATGACAGTATATTGACATACCCCAGAATAAAACTCTGATCCAGAGCATTCACATTAAATTAAATCTTTTTCATTCAAGAAGATATTGCATGAGAAACTACAAGTACACTGTTGAGCAACTTTTCCAAAGCAGGCACCCAAATTATGTGTACAAATGGAACAACAGAAAACTAACCATGTAAGGATTAATTAATTAATCATGTACCAAACAGCAGTTTCAGTTCACAGATATCAGAAGCTCTTTTAGGGTGTATATTTTACTGATTAAAAATAGGTACTAAAAAGATAAAACCAAATTCAAGACTGAAAGAGTACAGAAACACCTGTACTGGAAAGGAAAAAAGTGTGGTTGAAACATGCTACACTTCCCTTGTCCTTTTCTTTCTCTTTAGACTATATTAGATTAACTAATGTGTCTATTAGCCTATACTGTGCCAAAGCTTGTATAATAAGGCTAATTGGAAGATTTATTTTATTCATGGAAAGAAATAATTTGGGGATTCCTTAACTAAGAAAATAATATTGAATGAGGAATTCCCACGAAATAACTGACAGTTAGAAAACTGCTAAGGAGTAGTACTTTGTTCCTTTCTTCATTTTCTTAACTGCTCATGGCCACTAGAATTAAACACCAGGCCCTTCAGTCTTAGACATGACTCAGTATGGACATTAGGTTTTTTTATTCTGTTTATCGTCAGGATTTCTCATCTGGTGGTATTTGTTATGTCAACAAGTAGTTTGTGATTTTCTTGGACTTTGAATTTTGGCCCAAACATGTTCTCCCAAAAGTTAGCTTTACTCTGAAGTAAAATGGGGAGATAAATCAGCCTAACAATGCCCCACAAGCAGGTGGGCAAGACTGAGAAAATAGACTTTTTGGAGCAACCATAATTTTAAGATATAGCCCTTGTGTCTACTACAGCATCACACCCCGATTGGAATCATAAGAATCACCTGTAGAACAAGAGGAGTACAATTTAATAGCAGTACATAAGGTACAGTAGGACATGACTGTCTTACACTGTGTACAGCTTCTGGATGAAACCTGCACGATCACCTTTAGAGCCTGTTCCACTTACCCTGACTTGAACCATAAAAGATAATTTCCTATAGTAACAATATTCCATCTTCACCATTCTTGCACTACAGGATGAATGTATTTGGGAATTTTTACTTATTCCACTCTACTTCATTCAAGGACAAGATAAACAGATACAGCTTTCTTTCCTTTAATATTAAGTATTTTTCAATATTCTTTGTTTTATTACATTTCATGTAAGTAGTCAGTACATAAATGTGTGAACAAAAAATTTAGATTTTAAAAAGTGAATTTTAAGTATCTCTTGACTTGAAAATGACTATTATGCCTTTTTCAGCAATATAGAGATGTGGAAATCATACAAAGATGTGGAAATCTCACAGAAAAGACCATTAAACATTGTGTCAGTGGCTAGAGTGGATCAATGTCAGCAGTCATCAGGTAGAGAGATTTTAATATGGCAACCAACAGCCAGATGCAGTAGATGTTTTCAAAAGTAGATGTTTCAAAAGGCAAATTATTTCTCAAGAACCCAAATGTGGTCAATGACAGCAGCAAATAAACTACATATGTTCACAGAAATATCTACTATCTTCTTTTCATTTTAAGGTGATATATGTTTTTTTAAATACAGAAATAGTAAATCTGGGTTTTAAAATTAGCCTAGGATCAGATATTTTTAACATTAAAAAAATCGCAATCAGGCTAGAAGGTTGTGTCACAAGTTGAAGCCAAATGTAAGTTTAAACAGCCAATCCATAAACTTATTATTAAATGCCATTTTAAAGGTAGTGGTTCCAATTTGAGCCTCCATTCTTCCTCTTTTTGACAGTTATCCAGCATTCACAACTGTTATTCTTGACCTCACTCTCCTACTCTCCCTCACTGGCTTCTTTCCTGATTTTCAACTATATTCCTAAAGTTGATCAGATGATACCAGCTATTCCTCAAGCTTTTCTACATTTTCTCTCACTTTATTTAGAAGCAAAGAGCTCTGCTGCTCCTTTATGCAAGTAGACTAGTAAGCACTGGCATCTACTTTCTTTGAAAGATGCTTGCTTGTTATTTAAAACCTGAATGACCTGACTCAGCTCGACTGAAAAAATGTTAAAACTCCCCTAAGTTTGTGGATAAAACACGACAATGGGTATTTTTTTACTGGATTTTAGATAGGACATGATCTCACTGAAAGATTAGACAAGTTTGATGCACCCTTTTCTCATTTTTGCCACTAACTCAAAATATATGGGAGGATGCATTAATTTACTCCATTCTTTGACTCAGAATTTTAGTTGCATAATCAGTGGAATTAGATCTCTAAATGATGAAAAAAATACTGCTTACACTGGTAGTTTTAGCTGTAAACATTCCTTATTTTTTAAACTACCTCTACATTCCTTAGTCTCTATCTGTAACACAAAAATCAGATTACTCACTCACTTATGTTGAGGCATTTTGAAATGTTAATTGAAAGATGCTTTTCCAGCACACTATTTATTTACTTATTTATTATTGTCTCTCCATTCAAAAGGAAATTGAGAGAGAAGCAGCATGCAGGTAATTCCAATAATGATACAGAATCATAGAATGGTTTGTCTTGGAAGGGATCTTAAAGATCATCCAGGTCCAATCCTCCTGCTGTGGACAAGGACACCTTTCACTAGATCAGATTGCTCAGAGCTCCACATAGGACAGTGGATAGATAGATAGATACTCATTAAAAAATATAATATCATCCTAGCTTTCCTTCAGAGCATTGTGTGAAGGGAATAACTAATAAGTAAATTTGAGAGTGTTTTTTCCTTCCCTACTATTTTGATCTGAGACTTGGGCCTTCAGATTCCAACCACCCAAAATATCATCTCAAGCAATGACAAATCTGATGATGATGAGCCAGTTGGTCAGTTGTGCTCGTTTGGTGACTTTTGTACTCTGCAGAAAAAGAGAAAGGTGATGGTGTTGAGACAGTCAGTCTATTCCTTTTGATGTTTACAACAAGATGCTGAAAAAGATGTGACAGGATAATGGCATTCTAATGGCTCTTACACTTATCAGTTGAGGTGAGGACAGTTTCAGATAGACTAAGACAAAACCTCCTGTGTGTGAACTCCTAATTTATCACAGATTTCTCCCTTCTGAAAACACTTACAACCAGTCATTTTCTGTGCTGGATTTTGGGAAGCATTGGAATTGAGAAAATTGTAAGAGACGCTTTTCTTGTCCTACTAAGCCTTTTTTCTCCTGTTCATGTACCATGGATTTTGTTCATAATTTGTTTATAACATTTTCTCTCTGCTTGTGTTCATAGCAGGAGGGCGCTAGGATAAGAAATACCGGAGCAGCTTTGAGATTATTGTTCTTCACTGGTTAAAAGTAGGATTTCTTCCTGATGTAACATTCCAAAATGTATCTTTTGTGTGTGGTGCCTGCCAATATAATATATGCAGATTCAAATATGACTGCTATTTTTATATCCATAACTAGTCTAGCCGTTACTCTCTTTATCGTATTGAGTTCTCCATTCCCCTTCCATCTCCTCTACAGAAGAAAGGGGACAGCTTGTTTTGCCACTATGTTTCACACAGATAGATACTCTAATATTAGAGAAGTATTTTCATGGGAACATATAAACAAAGGAAAACGTCTCTTAGACCATTTTTTGTGCCTCTCTACCACCCTGAAACTGTTCCCTACAGTAAAATTTTTTTTTGTCACTTGAAACTTTATATATCTGAAATGAGAATACTTCAACTGTTTATCTTTAAAAAGCTATTCCATGACCTACTAAAGCTGCTTGATAGCATATTTTCTCTTCAACATTCAATTAAATATTTATTTAAACTAGATTACAACTGGCTACATAATTTTTCTGGGCCTTGGTTAATTTTTCCTTACAAATAATTATAGAAAGATGTTCCTTCTCTCTCCCCATTTGTATTTTTACATAATGTATACCAGTACCAGTATCACCTACCTGTGGCTATATTTATTATTCTAGTAATCTGACAAAGTACCTCTAATCCCATAGTTTGTCAGTTCAGGTATCAGAGTAACGCCAAAGTTAAGGATTCATTAAAAAATTCATTCACATACCAAATATTAATTAAAAATGAGTTGGAGATAGAATGGAAACTGTCTAAATTACTTTAAGGACAATACAGTACGCAAGAGCATCGTCCAAGCTGGAGAAAACGTAGTCATGCCAAAAGACTCATCATAAAATTCTGTCTATCAACCAGACTATTTAAAAGAGTAAAACATGTTATTTTCTGATGATTTTGACACAAGATAAAATATATCTTATAGTGCTTTTAACAATTACTTTAAGACAAAGCAAAATCCTTGGGATTTCTTTCAAATTACAATCAAATTGAAAAACTCTTTGTGTTTCAACTTTATTTGGCAAGATTGATCTACTTGTAGTATAGTGTAGCACAATTTGTACAAGCTAGCAATTTTTAATAGAAGTTGAATATAACATAACTAGCAACATAAATACTAGTTTTGCTATTTAGCCTCGACATATTTAATGTGCATTTCAGAATGCCTTCAACTGACACCATTCAAAACCTCTGTTCAAGGCTTCCCTATTGAGGGCAGAAGCAACCCTTAGCAGCAAAACCAGTTTCTAAGAGAAATGGAAAAAAAAACGAAACACCCTAACACTTAAAACTGAAATATTTTTATCAGTTTTATCACACAAAAGAAAGAAAAAAGAGATTTAGTGAAACATAGTCTGGAAAAAAAATATTTTTCTAGTTTTCTTTTACATTTCTACATACCTTGCCTAAAAGATTTTTTTTTCTCAAAAAGTACTCATATGAAAAAGATGTTTCTTTCCTACAGATGAAAAATGGAGAAAAAATTAACATAACTGTACATCTAGACTAGTCTTTATAATGAGGGTTTTAAAACATTCGTAGTAAAGAGATTTCTAACCTCAACCCAATTAATACAGAAGACATGTTGACAGGAACCACTTTGGAAACATCCATGGAGGTCTGACCTTATCTTTTGCTTGAAGATAACTGCATGATTGTTGCCAAGTGAAGCTCAGGTCCAGCTCTTGCCTTTATGAACCATAGGAACACTTTGTAGAAATAGGAAAAATATTTTTCTTATCACAAATGACTGAGGGAACTACGGTCCATTAACAAGAGAAATTACAATAATTTTCCCTTGCCTTTTCTCCCTCCTCCGGCTTTTCAAATATAGCCTTGGGAACATCCCCCACACAGGTTGCTGTTTTTCAGAGCCTCAGCATTAGACTGACAGTGACATGGCAAAGTGCAGGATGGAAAATCATAGAACACTGGAACCTGCAATATCCACTGATGAGATTTAGGGTTGTTTGTCATCTTAGGCCTTGAAGGTTTGCCCAGATCACTGTCTTTGCACAACCTGTCTCTTCTCACTCCATGGTTTGCTCCATTGATACTTCACTTTCACAAAGACAGTCAAATCAGCAGTCTTTCTCTATGTCACAAGCAGACTAGAGCTTCTCCTCTTAACAAACTGTAAAACCAATGCAGAGTTATTTGGCAAAGTTTTATATATGACCTTTACTGCTCTAGCTTTAATTTGTGTAAAGAAAATGCAATGCCTTTTGCTCTGCAAGCATTTACCAAAATGTTCTCATTTGAGCAAATGCCATGCCATTAGTATTAAAATGTTGCAAGCACTTACTAAAAGGTTTTTCCTCCTTACTTTTATGACAGTTTTAGCAAATAACGTTTGCAGTATCATTTCAGAGAGACACCAAGAGAGTCGAGCCTTGGGGCTACGTTTTCCCACTGATTCACTAGATAAAATTTATTATGTTTACAAAATACATCAGTATGTTCATAAAACTTTTTGTTAAAGAGAAGTGAAAGAAGCTTTTTGTTACCTAGCATTGTATTTCTTTGCAATTTTAATTTAAAGCAACTGTAGCAATAAAGACGGAATGTATTTCTTTTTCCGTGTTTAAATACAAACTGGTGAATGTAGGTTTTGCATACCAGACATGGGCTGCTCCTGCATGAATTAATAAAAACAAACTGAATTTTCATTCCCTCAACTTATGAATGGTGCCAGTCTTACAGTGGGATGTCTATACTATTATATGCTTAAGAAAATATACAAATTAAAAGCTAGGCTACAGGGGTGCACATTTTTGAAAGTAATTTCAAAATAACTGTATCATAAGGGACTAAGTTGTTGCCATGGGTTTCTGAATTTTAGTTAATACTACATTTTAGTTGAAGTGATTGCCATCCAAGGCACAGTGAGGAAATGGTAATCAAATACTGAGTCCATACATTGTTATTCCACTTTACTGAATACTGAAAATCCACCACCAAAACCACAATAACATTTCCAATATTTATTTTTCCTTACAAAGACAGAATCTAAGTTTGTGTGTATCAGAGTAAGGTAACTTGTTCATCTGTACCAGTGTAAATTAAAAGTAACTCCTACAGTGTCTAGGACTTATCCTATTTAAAGTAAACCAATCTGTTTTTCTATTGCTCATGCACTAGAGCTCTGGTCACAGTCTTTTCTGTTTTCAAAAGTTTTTTGTCTTCCTATAATGTCACACATCTTTACTGATTAGTAAAGGAATGTTCCTAAATATTGGAAAACAGAAAGGGGACCTGGACATCCTGATGACCAAGAAAGCTTGTGGAATAATATTAATTTCTCTTTCTTCTGAAAGTCCAATTATTGCACATATCAATTTCCTGATTGAAGACAGTGAAAACCACTAGCAAAAAATGTCTAGTCAGGGACAATTAGAGTGTTTATCTGCATAACCCTCACAAAATATGTGAAGCTGTGCTCCAGACATTTTTTCTATAGTTGGCAAATTAATTAAATCTCTGCAGTACTGCTGTTTTGTGAGGTTTTCTTGGAGTAGCCAAAAGTGAGAACCTGCTGAAAAGATAAGCCTTGTCTAGGAGAAATCACCTCCACTGAGGCCTGGACTATAACAGAAATCACTGAGCACAGCTTACTCTCCCTGAAAATCATGCCCAAATTTTGGGTGCTTTGGAAGGCATGGAAAAAGACAGAATCATACGTAATCAGAGATAAATGCATGTGACAGAGAACGCAATCCTCATCAGTTGCAGAGATGTAATGAACGAGCATCTCAGCTACAAACAATTAGAACTTCAGTAAACCACTACAGGATGACTGATGGGCTATTAGCAATGCCAGCTGTCATGAGCTACTCCACATTAAACTCTCTGTCCCCACACTGCTATTAAGTACAATAAAGGCGAGACATATGACCTTTCATTTCTAGACAGGAAAACTATTCTTATAAAACAAAAATATTTTATGTTTATACAAGCCAGGAAATTGATAAATAAAAATGCTATCTTCAGAGCTCCATCTATCAAACTAAACAACAACCTGTTCTCCTGCTATGCAGTGTGAATTTCTCACATTAGCTGTAATTTTCTGGTAGTGGTAGGTGTTCAGGACCTCATTAGAAAAAAAAAAAAAAA
>WBMY01015303.1:92623-103646 GCA_013397315.1 Donacobius atricapilla
AAGTACTACTGTAGTAATTCCATTATTCCATGCCCCCTCTGGCCCTTCTTTATATCTGCTCCTCTATCACAGAAATACCCAGCACACAGGTTGTCCAAATCCATATACGGCAAAATGATTTGAGAAGTGTCTCTTGGGTACCTTTGGAACACAGTGCTCCATCCACTTTGCTTCTTCTCTGCCAGTGCTAAAAAGCAAAGAATTAGGGATCACACTTAGGCAGAGACTTTATGTTTTCAGAGACAGACATCCACTCTGGAAGTCACGATGTGGATGTAGAGAAGGTTCAAATAATAAATAAGCTGAAGAGTAATCAGAAACTTTATGTTGACTCAAAGTTGAGAGCAGATATGATGTGTTAGAAAAAGCGCTGTAAGGATACACTTTTTCTAATAATTTAATTGTGGCTAGTAAAAATACCGAGATGCTGGGGGGTGTCCAGAGAAGGGAAATGAAAGGTCCGGAGCACAAGCTTTATGAATAGTGGCTAAGGAAGTTGGGGATATTTTTCCTGGAGAAAAAAGAGGCTCAGAAGGTCTTTATCTCCCTCTACAACTGCCTGAAAGGAGGTTGCAGTCCAGCGGGGTTCAGCCTCTTCTCCCAGGTAACAAGTGATGGGACAAGAAGAAATGTCTTCAAGTTGCACGGTGGGGGGATTAAATTGGATGTAGGGAAAAATTTCTTTTCTGAAATAGTTGCCAAGCACTTGAACAGACTGCCCGGGGAAGTGGGGGAATCCATCCCTGGAATTGTTGAAAAGATGTGTGGATGTGGCAGTTGGGAACATGGCTTTCTGGTGAATAGAGTGGTGCCAGGTTAACAGTTGGACCTGATGATTTTAGAGCTCTTTTTCAACCTTAATGATTATATAATTCTATGACTGTTAGTCTGTGTCTGCACTGAAGCAATTACTCCAACCTCCATACCAATCATATCCAGCCCTACACATATCATCTCCCCAAATAGGCCAGTAACACTTGAATTTTCTGAAAGTCTTGCCCAACCCTAACTTCTAAAAGATGTCTAGAAATTGTTTGTAAGGATACTGTCTTACCTGAGCAAGAAATAGGTCAGGGCCATAGTGGTTGTTTTATAGTGTAGTTAGTAGAAAAAAATGCATATTAATTGCATCTCATTTTTTCCATATAAATGTAACAACTTCTAGATCGGATTTCTCCCAAGTTTCTCAACTCTCCCCTATTTCCACACAAAATGTTTCCTGTTTTCTTCTTATACGTATGGGAATATTCAGTCATTCCCTCCAGCTCTTTTGCATGTTCCTTAACTCCTTTATGTTTCATTTAAATCTCAACCAAGTGCTTGAAATTTTACTAAGAGCTGCCTTAAAACTCAAGAAAGACTGTTTTTGCCACTGACCTAGAAAAAATTGTCTGAAATTATGCTCTAGCTGTGATACCTTGATTTCAAGGAGTTTTCAGAACCAAGAGATGTCCAAGGCAAAAACAGAAAGATTTATTTTTTGGGACAGCACTCTATAGTACTATATGTACTACGTTTCATCTTACACTGGGAGCCAACAACAACTGGACATTTACCAGAATCATTCCTTAAATTTATGGAGTGTTTGAGGAATTTCCCACATGAAGTGTCAGAAATAGTACAAATATCGCAATAAAGGTAAACAATGTGGTGAGGAAAATATCCATTTTTTATATTGCCAAAGATATTTTCATATTTACAGTTATCCGAGAAAGGCCATCTTTTACAAATATCTTCAGTGGAACCTTAATCTCACTGTAATATGTGAGATTTTTGCCATTAACTTCTGGGTGGGTCAAGATCTTTTATGAACTACTTGTCTATCTTACTGTAGAAAACAATGTATACAGAATTTTACAAAAGATTTTAGGTACCTCTCATAGTGTAAAAGAATAGAAAAATGGTAGAAATATTGAGCTGAATGTCAGAAGAGGGTCATTGAACTAAGTACTGTATGTACTTCTAAAACCACATGTAAAATATATAATGCCGACCATTATGAATCTATACCAGCATTGTCTATATAATAGAGTCTTGTAGGTATATAATTCTTCCATGTGGGAATGTAACAACCCAGAGACAACATGGAAACACTGTTTTTGGAGTATTTAAAGCAGAACTGGAAAAGTCTTACAGCAGCTCAGTCCAACTTTGAACTTATGCTTGCTTTGAGCAGGACCTCCAGAGCTCCCTTCAAACCTTTTTGTTTTAATTTTATGACCTGGACATTTTATTTTATTATTACTGCTCTAATTTCAATGTAGGTAATGTCCAAATTTAATAAAGCATGACCGTTCAATTATCTTTCACTGTTTAAAAAGCTTACTTGCTTTTCCTAACTTTTAAAAATAATCCCAAAAACATGGCACTTAGAGTAGGACCAGTAAAATCAAATCAAGACAGCTTGGTGGAGTCATTCAAATAAATCTCCCAGTTTTTCTCGAAATATTATTAATTCTGAGATCTCATGTAAGTATCTCCATAGATGCTGTACAGTTTGCCAATTTGTGAGCAGAGCACAACCGTGTTCCTGCAGGCAAAAAAATACTCTTACAAGACGAAAGGGTAGACATGACCTAAGAAAGTAAGAGAATATTACTGGCTCATATTTCTAGAAAATGTACATCTGAAAATTACAAAACTTAAAATAATTAAAGAAATTAGGGAAATTTTCACATAAGAATTTTTCTTTTATCAGTTGGCTGAACCCCACTGGAAGAGATGTATTTTGCCAGGGGTAAATTTTGCGCTGTGTGTTTCAAATAATTGAGGACTGAGAAAAAAACCAGATGAAAACAGTGGGAGAATGAGCACTGCACTAAGGTCAGGTATCTGAAACCAGCAACTTCCAAGTTCTCTTATAGAAATCTAGAAACTTCACTGCTTAAAAGTATGCCTTGCAAGTGTTATCCCCTTTCTTAACCTAGTTTGGAGCATCTTGTTCTTTGTGAGCACATTCAACTTCAAGAACTTCTGACTGTGTAAAAAAAATCCCAATTTGATATATGACAAGATTCTTAATCTTTCTGCACCAAGAAGGAAGGTTATCCTGCAAAGTAATTTCCCCTGCCATGAGCTAGGAAAATAGGAAGTCAGCTGAGAAAACACTTTAAATGACCTTGCAGTATTGAGCTGCCACATCCCATTTCTGGAGATTTCTGTACATTAAAAGGCTTCCCTGGTGTGTAAGAAAACCGGAGATATACACAGCAGAATGGAGGATTAAAACCCGCAGGGATATCACTGGGATAGAAGAAGGCATGAGAAAGCTATATTTGGATAAGTTGGAAGAATAAGAATGGAGGGGGGGGGGGGGTTGTTTATTTTTTGGTTTTTTATCTGAACTCTTAAAAAACCTTCTTTATTACAGTTATTTGTAAAATAGATTTCTAGTCATTAAAGTTACACATTCTTTCAACATAGAAGACACTGCTCCATTAAAAGTGGGTTTCATAAAAGTAGTATATAAAAAGTATTCTAAGTTATATAAGCAAAAATGAGCATCAGCAGGTAAGCCTGGCATATTCCAATGCTGCCTCACATGGTTTTAGTTCAACATCTGCTGTACTCCACTGGCAGCATCATGTAAACAAGAAAATAGATTGCTTGCACTTGCACTAGAAGGCCACTTGGTTATGTAGCCTAGAGAGTATATTACTACATTAGTTGCCCTCTGTCAAACATTTTAATTTAATGAAGCTAAAGGTGACCTTAAAATATTTTAAAATTTCATCATTTATGAGACCGTATGGTATAAATAATTAATTTAATTTATGCAACAGTATAATTTCTATACAATAGGACCATGTAGTGATAATTAATCAAATAATTTTAATGTATTTTTCACTTCAATATATATGCTAGGATTTTTATCACAAAAATAATGAAAGGTAGATTTGAGTAAAAATGAGAACCTTCTACGGCCATGGGTAATGAAAAACACCTCACATTTCCTTACCAGATAATTTTTTCTTGTTTTGTTGTGATGAAGATTATGAACCACTACTGAGGGCTGAAACATTGCTGGTTTCAGACCATGTTCCAGCCTTCTCTATAGAATCAGAGCTGTCCAGGACCAAAAGACAGGCACAACCTCAGTGACGCACCACTGTGGACTCTGCAGGCAGGAAAAATATTTAGCTGAGAGGATGAGCAGGTCTCTGTGTGCAATTTTAAGCATAAACTAGAGTAGATGACGGGAAAAGGAGCATCAGTCTGCTATGCTAGTCCAAGGAAGGTGAGAGAAAAGAAGCACATTTCAAAATTAAGAGCTGAAAAGACTTTTTATTTGATCAGTTTTTTTTTTCTTACCATATAACTACTGAATTTATAGCACATGATATGAAAGCATCCAAGACTTGTCTCTGTCAAAGACAGATTTTTGGACTATGCAAACCACTGTTGCAGAACAACTTGGCAATTTTCACCCTGCCATACTTTGGGTAAGCGTGACTCAACAAATTCCTTGTGCAATTTCCCTTAGATATTGAACTTTCATTTCATGCCTCGGCAGACCTGTCACATGGCCCAGCATTGCGTCTTGTGCTAGAGAGTCTGTTAAATAACAAGGAAGGGATTCAGCTGACATGGAAAAATGTGCCATCGGGAGGAGCTTCTCCAGACTCTGACCAACAGCATCTGGCCAGTGGGGCAGCAAGGACTTTATACCACTAAGATATGTATGAGAGGGATACAGGTATACAGTTTGTGGGGCTGGATGGGGAGCAGGTGGGAAGAGAATAAGCATTCTGAATTTCTTGGCAAGTGATTTTTAAAAGACATTACTCTCTAGAACAGAGACTGTTCATTGCTAGACATACTGATTTTCTTACTATCATTACATATTGTGAAGGTTTGATATGAATCTCAGTAATACTTAATTGCAAAAAGTGCTTAGGGATCCTTGAACAATAGCTTCTGTGGAAATCCACATAACTGGTCATAGATATATTCGATTGAAAATGACTATAACTGGTGTCTGAATTGCAGCAGAGCCAACAAGTCCCAAGCAGAGACTGCAGCCTGTACAGAGAAAGCCCTTTAGGAGACAGGGCATCAGGTGTCAGTACATCTTTTTCAATTAAAGTTTTCAATGAAAAGGGTGAAAACTACTTCAGATGCAGGAAGTGACTCATTTGAAAGAGATCTACAGGTGAGCTGCCACATTAGATACGAAGACTGAAGAGAGTAAATAAGAGAGTATTGCTCTCAAAGAGGCAGAAAAGTTTACAGGGGCTGAGAACCTGCAGTAAACATCTAAAAAGTGTTTGTTTTAATATTTCCACAAAGTTTTAATCTGGAGAATATAATCACGCCTGAAAAAAACCTCTCACACTACTTTCTTTCAGGGTTGGGAAAGGCTGATTGCTTTCACATCAATAAAGCTGATGTTTTCTAGGGCCTGCAAGGTGAGGTTCTGTAAAAACATGACAAATAAATCCCATCTTCTTCCCTCCAGTTCTTACCACTTGCAGGTACAAATCATCCCTTATAGCCGATCTGGTGAAGTATCTACACTGTCCAAAGCAAACTTTCCCCTTTCCAGACAACTGTAAATATCCACTGAAGAAAGAGTAGATTTTTTAAAAAACATTAATTCAAACTTACATCACAGAAAATTTAGATAAAAGCCCGTTAGTTCTAGACTAAACATACACCAGCCATATTTTAAACTCAAAATTCATGTCAGCAAGTAGAAACGAAGTGGACACTAATTATAGGAGGTATTCATTACCTGTAACATTGCAGACTACACACATTCTTTTGGACAAGTTGAATCTATGTACAGTCTACAACTGAATTCCAAAGAAAACTTTTTGAAATTTGAATATATATCATAGGTAAATAGCTGGAAGAAGCATGTTAGGAGAGAAGGCAATTCATCCAAATAACAGTTTGGAGAAAACTAAGACTATTCGGTTTCTGCTGTATTCTGCATTTTTCCATGCATGAATATGGGTGTATTCATGAATATGTAAATTTCTGGTATTAGGCTGGATCTCACTGTGATGCTGGCACATAATTAGGAGCTCATGACTAATGATTTATGAGCTGATGCTGTGCTATTAGCATTTAGAAATAAAACTACCACAAATAACCTTTTATTATACTTTACCAGGGCTATTCCTAACAGTAGCCACATTATTGAACATCTACAGGAAAAACATCGTGTCTTCCTTCTAGAAGGTGATGTTCATAAAACTCACAGGATGTGGGTATTTTTTGTAGGGGGGAAAGAAAGCATTGGTGAAGATTTGAAAAAAATTGCAACAAACAATACAAAAAAAACTCAAGGAAAATAGTTCCCTTTTTTAGAGACACAATGTGACATTGACATGACAAGTGCAATAAATAACAATAATTCAAATAAAAAAAAAAAGGAAATCTCAGAAAGAAAAGAAAAGAAACAAAAAAAAAAGGACAAAAATACAGCAAATGCTATAAAACAAAACAAAAAAAAAATCTACTTATTATTATACAAATCCCTCCAGATATAGGTTTAATTTCAGTTGGGAAAAATGTATTTTATTTTACTTTTAGACCTTCTTAATTACTTCTTTGTCTATATATCTAAAATTCAGTCTGGGAAAGAAAAGGCTTGGGGGGAACCTATCCATGTATATAAATCTTGGTGGGAGGAAGTGATGAAGAGGGAGCCAGGCTCTCTCACTAGTACCAGTTGACAGAAGAAGAGATGATGGAGACAAATGAAAAAGAAAACACACGAAAAGCGTTACATTCCATCTGAACACATGCAAGCAGGGGTTCTTTTACAGTGATAGTAGTAAAACATTGGCACAGAGACATTGTGAAGTCTCCTCTGTGGAGATACTCAGAACTGGACTGGAGAGGGTCCTGGGCAAGATGATCAAGCCGAGCTATTGGATTATCAGACTACCAGATTATCTTAAGAGGTCCCTTCAAATTTAAAGGATTCTTCTGTGCCAGAAGAAAGGCTTGTGAGGAGAGGGAATATATTTTACTAGGCCTTGTAGGAAAGCTGGAACAATGTTGGAGTTTTTACAGCATCCTGTGCTAGAGTTCTTCCACTGTGTTTAAGCATCAAGCACAAATTTGACTCTCAATAGTAAGAAGGAAAGATTCAGAAGAAGAGAGGTTTCCCGTCTCACTTGAATATATGCACCAAATTCACTACCTTTTTCTACTACAATATCTCCAATGATGTGCCTTAACTGTATTTTCGTTTTCTACTTTTCCCTGTCTAATAACAGAGAAATATCTGGCACATTCACTTAAGAAAGGAAAAAAATCTATTTTAAGCAGTCTCTAGTGGAAAAAGACACAGGCAGTTAGAAAAAAAAAAGAAAAAAAAGAAAAAGAATTACTGAAGTAAGAAGTTAAGAAGCATCTTACTGGAATCAGTTCTAAAGGAAAAAAAAAAAAGGGGGGGGTATATCTGATTGCTCTTTAAAACACCAATAATATGGATATAAGATCAATTTGGCCAATACCCTACAATGCTCCCTGTATTGCTTGTGGAAAGGGCCAGTTTGTGGCAGACTGCAGAGCACATCCTTGTATTCAGACACTGAGGGGTGAGAAGGCCAGGCTTACAAAGAGTGGCTAAAATCAAATTGTACCTCACTACAGAGGCAGAGCTGCTGATCTCTCAACTGCTGGTGATCACAAGGAAATTGAAAGTTGTGAGTGGAGGAGTTCAGATTGGACATTAGGAAAAGTATCTTCACTGAGAGAATGACCCTGGAATGGTCTCCCCGAGGAAGTGGTCACAGTACCAAACCTGACAGTTTAAGGAGTGTCCAGACAATTCTTTTAGTAATATAGTTTGGTTTTACATAATCCTGCAAGGAGCAGGGGATTGGACCCAGTGATTCCTATGTGTCTTTTGCAACTTGACATATTCTATGAATCTATGATTGTGTTCACATTATGTGGGATGTAGTTGAAACCACAAATAAAAAAAATCAGCATACACGTACAGGAACAGAATTTAAAAAATAACACAGAAAATAGGGAACAACTAACAGGAAACATAAGGCATATCACAGAATAATTTCAAACCCCCATTTTATGCTATGAGAAAGTGCAATCATTTACACTATCAATGTGGACAGCTTTGGACTCCTAAGGACAAACTGCCCTGCATTAAGTCCTGCATAATTGAAGATACTATGATCTTCAATTCACAGGCTGATAGTTTAAAACAATTGGTTTTGTATGTGACATACATAAAAATCAGGTTTTCTCTTCTTTTCTCAGCAATAAATTCCATGAAATGTAAGACTTTTGACAAAGAAATTATAATTCTAACTGGACACAACATTATTGTGTATTCATGAAATAGAATATAAACTAGAAAACTGGTTTAGTACATAGTGGACTTCACCTGGGCATTGTATATTTTTGCTACAATGAAGTCAGAATCATCTTTTCTATGTCTGTTATTAAAAAAGAATGACTTTGCTTTTTTAGAAAGGCAATTCCTTTTAATCCTTTTGATGATAGAATGTCTCATAGAAAAGTTTAGAAACATGAAGTTAACACACTTAAAGTTCACATGCTCTAGTCCCTCTGTCATCCATCCTCACAGCAAAAAACTGTCATAAGATTAGTCCTGTCCTACATTTAATTTTCATTTTAAAAGTTAATACCAAGGGAGAATTTTGTCTACATGTGTTCATATTGAAATAGTATCTTTTCATTGTGAAGACTAATTTACTGGGTGGTGTATCAATGAGATGACAGCAGGATCTCATCCTTTCTCATCCAGCTGCAGGTAGATGAATTGTATAAATCCATCACACAGGCATGCATTTAAGTTCAGTCCTTCAGATTTTGAGCACTGGGCATAGGCGTTTATCTCTGAACTATACTCTGGGAAAGACAAAAAAAAACCCCTCAAAAAAACAACAAACACCGCAAACCTTTAATAAATAAAAATAAGTTGTCACAGATGTAGTCAAAATTCATTTTTATGACAAATTGTAAATAACAGCTTCGGCAGAGATAACTGTTGGCAATTTAAAGTATGAATGACCTTGACAAAATCAGATTTCAAGTTCAAAGACATTAATAGAAAATATTTTGAAGCGTAAATTAACAAATCTATGAGAAAATTAAAGAAACGGAAAAATTGCTTCTGGGTGAAATTTTCTACTGATTTTCTCTCTCTGTTTTTCAGAAAGAGATTAATTGATGATCTTGGGTGTAAAATCCCTTTGGAAAGACAGCCTCACTTGTTTGTGGAACCCCTTCAGTGGAATCCTTGTGGAATCTCCTTAGTGATCGCAGAAGACAATAAACGCATAGAAGACAGCAAACATATATTCATCTCATTTTCAAAAGGGGAGAACTATATCATGAAGATGGAGAAACAAAGTTATTTAAAATATAAATTATAGAAGTGACATTAATTATATTGGACATAGCAAAAAAAGAAATTTTGATCACATTCTGACTTTCAAACCAACAACATTGTGGTATTTTTCTTTCTCTGCAAAGGAAAAATGCAAAACATTGAAACAGGAGCATTATCTAAGCCAGAATGACAATAAAATTTGAATGTAATAAAGACTGGAAGTCCCTGAGAAAGCCAGATATCATATATTTTTTTAGTGCACACTTAGCTAGCAAGGTGAATCCTCCCTGGCAAAACCATCTAATTCAAAAGGAGATAGCATTTGCCTAGAATTTTCTACACACTTTCAGTGTCCCTCCCAATGAATATAAGAACTGATAGTGGTGGCTCAGGGTACCCTCTCCATCTCTTCTAGAATGCAGTAATCCTCCCGCTGATTACTTTAAACAATATAATAAATATTTTAGATAATATAACCTTTAAAAAATTTTTAATTTCTCAAAAAACTATAATTAGATTAGTTTTCTGAGATACACCTCCTCTCCAATTCTATTTTACTTTTTTTTGCAGACTTACTTCCCCCACCCAGTCATGTCTGAACATCTGTGTTGCCAGCCTCAGTGGTAGCTACAATTCAAAGCTCTTACCATATGTGACGCCAAGTACTATGTATGTTAGTTGATGGAATATTCTATTCAAGTACCTTCTGCTATTTCAGACATTACCTAACATCTTTTACCTAAGTCAGACAAATATCACTTGTCTGACAAGCCTCAGGAATTCAGACTCTTTCAATTAATTACAAGACAAAAAACCTACTGTAACACATACAGCCCCAAGCCTTCCTGTCTCATACACACACATGCACACCCACCCCTGGGTAACTTAATAAGATAATTAGCTATTTTTTTTTTTTTTAAGCCTGAAAATGCATGGGAAAGAACCATATACTCCTTAAGGGGCTAGTGAGCAATATTTGAAGAGGCCTTCCCTTCAATTTTCAGCTCCTCTATGAGATTCATGTCATATGCCCTTTTAGCCTGGTGTTACACAGGTAATGAAATTAGTACTAGGACTAGTACATTCCCACAAACTCAAGGATGTTCTCCCCCAACTTAAATTTTCTTTTTTTTTTTGTAAAGTAAATATACTGTTCTCAGGAGCATCAATTACCAGTGCTATGTGCTCTTTATACTAGGAATGCATATTTTCAAGAAGGCGATCAGTGAAAGGTTTCTTTATATTTATTACTCAACATCAACACAAACTGTATTACTGCAGGTCTCCTAAAGTCTATAACTAAGAGTATGAAGTTAGAGAAACCTATTCTCCACACAGTGTAGGTGCCCTAAAAACAAGCCTCACAGTACTACATGAATCTCATTTATGATGCAGTTAACTTTATTACTGGTTTCTACTATCCACACAATGATGATTTTCCTCCCACAGTAAGCACTAAATAATGATAAATACTATACTGGAAATGAAACCTCCCTGTGTTTTGAAGGATGTTGTGTTTAATCATGAAAAAACATGCAGATATGCTATATACTTGAGAGTAAAACTTTGTATTGAGATGTGGTAACTATCTACAGCCTGAAAATATCTACAGCCTGAAAATATGGAATTCTTTTAAGTGTATCAGGGTCTGTGAATTGCAAAAGAAAAAGAAACTGAATCCCT
>WBMY01015303.1:103695-143590 GCA_013397315.1 Donacobius atricapilla
TCCCTGAAAGTCTGCTGTCCTGCAAACTCATGAATGTAGACAGTTTTTTCCAGGAATGAGAATGTGATTATCTATGCTGTACAGTTGTAGGAATAGTCCTTTCTCTGGTACTGGGACAGTAATGACATAAAGTTTTTACAAAAATAATTCTTGTGAATAGTTTATGAGTTTGCTAATACAGTAGTCATTTCACAGACATCACAGCCCCAAAATCAGATTCCTTAAATGTTCACAGTAGGGTTTGTTTATTTAAAATTTATCTCACACCTAAAGTATGGCTTTCCAGAGGGCATGATGGACCACATAATTTTGGGGTTTTCAGGAAAATGGGAGCTAAAATGCTGATCTAGTTGTACAACTGAGATCAGATGTCCCAGAATATGTCCTGTGTCACTGCTTCTATACACTCATGGGTACAGATTGGTGTGGGGGGGACAAAAAGAGAACTAAAGTCCTTAAGTGTTATCCATGTGCTATATCAGGGCCCAGATTTTGGATTTAATACTTTAACCACAAGAAAATTGTTATAATCTTTGATTCCTGAATTATTTCCATTGAGGGTGTCCATGTTACTTTGAGGTCCTACTGACAACTATGGATTCAATACTGGACCTTGCACATCCAATTATACAGTTTAGTCTACATGTGAATCCATGTCCCATCTGATTACATTTTGAACAACTGAGATTTCTACAGTTTTAGACAACTGAATTGATATAATGTTATTGCAATATAATATCTTCTATTATGAAACAAATTTATGGTCATTTAAAGAAAAAATTTAATTTGTCTGTTCTTATACAGAAACATGTTCAAACAGGTAATTTCTTTTTCTCCTGTCCAACGTTACAGCATCTTCCCTAGATTAGAGTAGCTTTAGTACTTTGAGTTAGTACTTTAGTACTAACTACTATTTAGTTTTGAATTTTTGGCTGTTTTAACTATATCAAGTTAAACTGTTTTAACTATATCAAGTGACACATAAGCACTGTCAAATCAGGGACTCATCTGCCAAACTGCTCCCTACACAGTGGACCTGTGAAACAATATAATGCAAACAAAATCTGGAAATTTTATTGTAAAAGTTGCTTTACTAAAGTTGTTTTTAAATTGTGCATTATAGATTGAAGTAACAAGTTTTTTCTTTACTTTTCTCAAGCATAATATAGAGCAGTTCACTCTCATATCTGTATTTATACATTTTGCTGTCATATAAACACCTTCAAGAGCACTAGATATTGATGGATATTGTTTAGAACATAGATGAGTGAATGGCTTGTTATGAATAATTTATTTAAATCCTTCTCTTATGCTGTATCTATGAGCAGATTGCAGTTCCTTCAAATTTATAAAATATTCAGAATTAAAATAGTTTCTTTAAAAAGTTGTTCATTTAAGAAACTAAATATGAGCTGTTTTCAGAGAGTATTTGTGTGTTGGATGCCTTGATCAACAAAATCATATGGTACTGTTCTTATTTCATGATTGGATAGACATCCAAGCAGCTCTATTGCAAATCCTCACACATGCAAACATAAATTTAGATTTCAGGTTATCTTCATAGAAGTGGCCTTGTGTTCTCTGTCTGCAAACATTTTAGCCACAAAAAGCAATATATACTGGCTTAAATTAAAAAAACCAAAAACAAAACCAAACAAAACCCAACAAAACAACAACAAAAAGCCCATGATGTATAAAATGTGACTAAAATGCATGCACAAAAAAGTCAGATAATCATAGAAAATATTTCACTTTATTTTACTTTAGATGATTTATAACCATTAAATTGATTTTACTTTCTTTCTGCTTCTTTTACATAATTTATGAAATAAGGTCTGCAAACTGTCATTTCTTGTTATGAGTCTTTTGTCTCCTCTGTTTATTGAAAGATCTAAACCTGTTTTTCTTCTGTGATAAATAATTACCTGTCCTTTTCATGACATTTGAAAATCAATAAAGCATAATGTTTAAAGGAAAACTCAAAGCATGAATTTTTCATGGACAGATGATAGATTAATCTGATTGTTCTGAATATCACTATTTTTCATGCACATACAACTAACTGAAAGGGAATATGTACAAACTTCCCCATGCATACATTTCTCATTGTACCTCTCAAGACAAAAATATGTATGTCCTATGGCTTCTTCACATTCTGAAAAGAATTAATTTACTACCTACATAAATTTGGTGGGGTTCCAAGTCACTCTGTTGTTCAGATCAAGACCTGCAAAAATGCATTACAGTTCTTTCTGTAACCAAACTGAGACTGATGTCTGCTTTTGAAATATTCATATGCCCAGGAAATCTCTGGTATGTGAACTTGTAGTCTGAGACCCTAATGTACAGCTAAACAACTTTTACACATATATGTGTATAACAACTTCATTATAATTATGAACAGTATTAGAGTGATAAAAACAGCAATAGCAATACTGCACAAACATCAATATAGTCATCAATTAGATTTCTTTTTTTATTCATCACAAAAATATATAGCAAACACAGTCACTGCCTCTGACATGAAGCTAGACAGAGGTTGAAGAGGCTGGAAAGTTATAAAGTCATTATTGCAGTGTCTCTGTGCAACTGGGTCATAGGCACTCATCAGCTCTCTCTCCTTCCTTTGCTCTTACAAATTTGCAAAAGAATAAAAGTTTGACAACATCTAGGAAAGAAAAGGAAGGTAGAATAATGACATGTAAAGATCACAAAATAGTTAAGATCAGAGGTATTAGTAGAATAAAATTATTTTCATATCTCGTCTTGTGTCCTACCAACTGGCCCCTAATACACTGGCAACTCTTTCCAAGTAAATCTCTTAGGTAGCAGGAGGAATCCTCAAGACAACTATTTAGAAGGAATTGTATTTCTGTCTGACAGTTTTTGACAGAAAGCCAATCCCACTTCAGCCTGTTCCATGAATAAATACATAGTTATATTATCATTTAAATAGCATTTTACATCTAAGGGTCTCCAAATGCTTATCAAACACTACTAACTTTCATTGCATTAAATTCTTAAGTGACCCTGAAAGAAGCATCACTTAGCTGAAGAAATTTCTCATTGTTCTTTCAGCTTTCACAAGACTCAAAGTTAGGTCATTCAGAGGTTCCTAGACCTTTTCACTAGAGCTAGCCAGACCATCTGCCCTCCTCTAGCACACGAATCTCGCTTTACTTTCAAATGGATGATGTGTTGATGGAGAACATTTCAATGTAACATTGAAGATTTACAGGAAAAGCTGAAGCTTGAAATTGGTCACAGTACCCATTTGCCTGGTACATTTTTATCACTTTGTAAACATCTTCCTGTTGTCACCTATGGGAGATGCACAGTGGGGTCTCTGGTTACCTAAACCGTTTGGGTTTCTGGTTACCTTGGTCTATATGCTACTGTGCCACAGTCAGTGACAGACAACACTTAGTCACCTCTGAATATAACTCAGAAATGCTTCTGAGTTTAGAAAAGGTGAAAGTATGTGGGTAGTATATCTATAGAAAATCCCAGACATTATAACTATGCTTTTCCTGGTAATTGGTGAATCAGATAAAATGCCTCCTACAGTAAAATGTTGGACAATATTTGGATGGGATTTACATTCTTCTTCTGTGATATATATTTTATAGCTTGCTTGAGTCAAATGAAGCATAAAAACATACTAATTTTAAAATTTTGTTTAGTCTTGTGTTCTGCAGTACTATCAACACACACTATTTACCTTAGGAGTTTTTTCATTAGGCTTCAAAAGTGCTCATGACATGTTTATCTAACAGAATAGTATTTCTGTATTTGAAATATATTCTAAAATGCTTTTAGAAAACTCCTTATTTGCCAATTAGCTTTTACAATAATGATAAAGACTAAAGCTGATATTAGACACCACTGAAAAAAATACTAATAACTGTTCTTATGGAATTATCTATACAATAAAAACTTCATAGCTTAGATTTAACTGTTCAAAGAAATTAATCTAAGAATGGGACAGTTCTATAAGCATCCTTTCCATTTGCCTAGTTCCATTTCATTCTTGTCTGAACCAAAGTTATTAGAATGTTCTGAGGTTGGTTGGATGTTTAGAAATTAGAAATAAAATGTGTTTTATTAAGTGAAGATAGTAAAGAAGCAGGAATTCAAAATTAAGATGAGCATTTAACTGTAGATTGGACATGATCTAACAAAAATGCACATTTTCTCTTTGATTTCTTTACATTAACCACAGGAATTGTATAAGTATGGCCAGAGCTCCCAAAAATCCTTTTAGCTGTGTGAATTCCATTCCACATTCAAGCCTTATTAAATCCAGCATCTTAGTTATTCCCCAGAGGAGTAGTTAGGAGGAAGTATAAGTACAGTTTTCTTAGCATCTTAATCCAGTTTACCCCCTAGCTCATATATGGGTACCTGCAGGGAAGTATAGCTTCCCAATTCATCTTTTAGAGCTTCTTCCATTGGCAATAGTACCGTGCACAAGTCTGTCTACTTCTATGACATAAATAAGTAGGACTCCAGAGGGCTTCCACCTCCAATCTGAAATCTCAAATGCTTGCCTTAAAGAACAAGCATTATTTTCATGGTAGGCTCTAATAGTCTATAGATAATGGACTCCTATTATTAGCCTCTTGCATCAGATATGCTTAATGACAACTCCTCACATGAAGGCTCCAGAAATTAGGAAATTAGAAAAGCAAAGTTTCTTGGCGCTAGACCTTTGCTCTTTAAGGCGCATAAATGATCACTTAGATTTACATCAATAAAAAAGGTAATGTCTTCTATGTAAGAGAAATATGAATGAGAACCTCTGGGTCTGGATTGTTTTCAGCACAATGGACAAATACCATCCACAGTCCCTGGCTTTAAATGTCATGAGTTATTCCAGGGACAGATAAGTTTTATTTCAGGTCTGGTGTTATAAAGATTTTTGGCTCCCTACATATTTTTTCATACAGGCAACCTGTACTCTCCACTCTTTTTTCCCATTTGGTCAAGATTTAGCCTTTCATTTCTTAGTTTTAACAGTAGCTGATGATGCAAAAATAAAGAAAGAAAACCTGTCTTACTTGAAATATGTCTCCCAGTAGATGTTACTTAAGGGGGGAATTAAAAAGAACACATTGAAACTTAATGTAGAAAATTCCTGCTGAGGTAAGAATTTTGTGAGTACTCACATACTCTCAGCTATGTTGAGGATGGGCCAAAGACGATCTCAGTGAACCACCACCACTATTTAATCCTTTCCACATGGTTTAAGTGAATGGCTTCTCTTGTAATTTTGAAACTCTTCCCAATGTAATTATTTTAACAAAAATGGCGATTCAGCCTTTGGAATTTCTTCAGCAAATCCTTCTCTGATATTATTTATTATTGCAGTTACTGCAGCACATAATCTCAGTGACAAGTGTGTCCTGGTAATGTAATTAGATACCACTGGGCAATTGTATTTATATGACTGCTTTTTCAAGATCTCTTGCAAATAAAATGCAAATTCCAGAAGAACCTTTTAGTAATGATGCCATTCCTGCACTCATTTCTATTTCCACCTGCAATTACCTTTCTGAAATTTCAGCAATGGAGCTACAATTTTCGTACCAGATATGTGCCCTGGTCTAAATTTGATAAAATTCACACAAAGTGAATCCTGCTTTATCCAAAACTGAAGTATGTGAAAAAACTATGTTCCCTACGTTTAGAAATCACCCGGTGGCTATTTCGCACAAGATCAGAAGCACAGCAAGCATTTGAACACAAAACAATGTTTTACTGGAGATGTGAAGCCCATCCCTTTGCCTCCTCTGTGAAAAAAACCCCCAGGGATATAAGCCCTTATAAACTATAAGAGTCATGTTATCAGACAGTTATTTTGAGATTTACTTAAAGCCCATGCCTGTGTTATACACACTTCTGTCTGTGGCTGGGTGACTACTGTTACCTAAGCCTCTGTATAATGGGATTGTTCTGCTGGTCTTCCCCATGGCATGCATTTTCTTCTCACCTAAGCCGAAGATAAAACTAAACCAAAAACCAACCTAAGAATTTAGTTTTCCACTTTAGGATTATGACCCAAACACTCAGAATATCCCTCAGTGATGCTGAATTTAGGAGATGTGGCAAAAGTAGTAACAAATTTTAGACCTGCATTTGGGAGTCTTCTCATTCACCATGGTAACCACAGAATCAGTTTTTCATGCTCTCTAAGCCATGGCTGGCTCTTGTGAACTTGGCTCCTTATCTTAATCTGTTTAATTTGGTTTAAATAGATAAATAAATCTGAAAGGATTCTATTACAGAAGATCAAATAAAGCAGCTATATGGATTCCTAGCTTGTAATGGAGAGTCACTGCTTCTCAGAGAGTTCAAAATATGGATTTTTTTGGACTTGGTAATTTTAGGTTTAAAAGAAGAAGAAGTCTGTTAAGATGTGCAAAGGAGAATTTAATGCTTAAAAATGCTGCTTCAAAATGATGAGAATAGTCGAACATCTATCTGTATGAGACCAAGAACATGAAAGGTACCTAACTTGCAAAATGTATTTCTTTTATGGCTTAAGGTTCCCAGGAAGATGCTGTGGTACTAAATGATCAAAAAGACACAGCATCCTGGGTCTGGCATATGGCTTTGTTTATAGGCAAAAGAAGCTCAACCACAAAATCCAGAAAAAAAAAGAGACTAGAATTAGCCTGGTCAAATAGAACATTTATCTGAAAATCCATTCATCAACAAAGCTAATAGGAGTTGTGTATGTTAATCTTAATACCTAAAAAGCAACTGTATGCTTAACATTTTAAGAGCTATTCTGATCATCAAAAAAAGGCATAAAACTTAAAACTAATAAGTAACAAGTAAGTTAAAATTCTTAGCCAAGACTAGTTCAAAGAATATCCAGAGATACATCCAAAGGCTGCCTCTGGTATAACGAAGTTTGAAAAATACTTTTCCATCAGAAGGCTAGGTAAGAAAAGACAATCCTAGAAAAAGTGAGATTATTAGATGTCCTTTATAATCAAATAGCTTCTAAAAGACAATGTCAGAAGATGATATTAGTGTCCATGACAAATGCTTGGTCTGTTAGCATTGCTGTCTAATCCCATATTAAAGGGATTTGATAAGGACATGAGTGAGAAGCTGGGTCTACCCTGGCAAACTCCGTAAGAGAGAATACATTTAATAATGATAGCATTAATTAATAGCATAGAATGGATTAGGTACTCTTTAAGGAGAAGATACTGCTCCAGAGCAGATTCAACAGTCATTGCACATGCCTGAGAAATTCACAGATATAGACTATTATTAGATATATGGCTTATGTTTTTATTGCTATATATACACGCATAACCCATTTTGGAAAATTTTATATCAAAATCACAGAGAAAATGGCAACAAAAGTGGATCTGAATTACTCTAGTGTAAGTGGATCAGAGAACATAGTATTGCTTTACTTGCTAAAATTATACACATTACTGTTCTCAGCTATCTACTTCTTGCCTTCTCTTAAACATGGAAAGTGTTTCCTGTAGTATTCCAACTCTTATGAGTGCTAGAATGTTTACAGGATCTAACAGGTATTTTCTAGGTTTAATTAGATGATTGAAATAACAAAACATTAAACAGGAGATTAATCACAAACTATAATCTCTGCTTTTTCCTTTGATAAAAAGCTGCCTCATATTTAACAACTGACATTGGTGATTATGTGTGCTGGTAATTCAGATCTCAATGGATTTCCCTGCCAAACCACCCACAGCAGGAGCTGGCACAAGGCCTATGCTGTGGATGGATCAGAAATGGCATCTACATAGAATCAAGTAATTTTTTTGTGGTGGGAGGGACAGCTGCTCAGTGTGAGCTGAAGGTGTGGAGAAAAAAGTACTAGTTACAGACTGACCTTCTGTGGCAAAACTTATATCTAGTATAAATATGTACCATACTACTGAAGACAATTAAACTGTGCCTGTTCATACCCTGGCTATAATTTGGTCTTTACTTTCAATTTCATTAGTAGAGTGATGCAGCTGAGAGCCAGTCATTCCTAACCAGATATATATTTTGCTGCTGTCTTGCTAATGTAGACTTTGAACTTCTGCCAAAATGCCTATACCAAATTTAATTGAATAAATACTGGAATGAATCTAAGTTTGAATCATAAATTCATTTCTGAGGGAGCATCTCCCACTACTAGCTTTTCTTTGTGCATGATCTTCTTTCACAGGTGACTCTTTCTGAAATCCTTACCAATAAGCAGAAGCCATCTTCCTAGTCACCTCCTATTTCTTTTCTCAATTCATGAAAACCTGCTCCGTCTAATGGCATACTTATTGCTATTCTTGCAGATATATGAACTATACCAAGCATAACCTGATCACAGATGGTATTAAGCTCACTTTAATCAATCTCTTGCTGTGTTCCTGGAATCAGAATTGGCCTGGCCCCAACTTCATAAGCTTGTTATGTCAATGCCCAGGCAGAACAAAACACCAGGTGCATGGGGCACTAATCTGTTTATTTGTACCCAACAAGCTATAGACTGTTTTCACAATATAGATTTCAGATGAGAAAATGTTTGTTTGCTGGTCACTGATACTTTAGGATTTCAAGGGCCACTAATCTGTCAAACCTGAGTGGTTCCAGGGTGTTTAGACTTGTCATTTCCAAGCAGGTAACCAGATGATATAGACAGTTTTGATCTTTAAAAACCTAGTTATGTTCATTGTATTAAAATCTTTGTTAAATATTAAAGCAGCAGGGATTGGCCTGATAACAAACTGGATAAGACTAGTCTGGAGAGATAGAAGGTGGCTCCATTTGGCATCTAGTGAGGGACACACTGGGGCAGCATCTGCCTTTGTCTGGCACCCAGCAGCAGGTGAGCAACAGGCCTGACTTTCAGGGAGATCTGTGTGGGCATGAGCCAGAAGGGCAGCTCCGCCAGAGGCCCCTTCTGACCTCCTTACAGAGCATGGTTGGGATCAAAAGGACACAACTGAAATTCCAGCACTGTTTTGTAACACTGGGTTCTTGCTTACCATTCCATTTTGAGCGTTCTATTTTCTGTCCTTTGACAAAGGCAACAACCATGGGTTAATATGTATGTTTAAAACATGACAAAGTTTTTTCTAGTCAAGAGACGGAAAACTTCTGCTCATTCCATTTCAATACTGAGCTAGATTTGAACCCAGGCCTTATAAATAGTTTCTGTGAGATCATTATTTCCAAGATGAAAATGAGGATGTAGCGCTAGGATCTGCAATGTGGAAAATGGAAAATAATTTTTCAGTGCATTGATTTTATTTTTTTAAGCAGTTGGTTGATGTTTCCTTAAGGTCGGGAAATTAAAGTAAATCATGGAGAAAATAGAGTAGTGAGTAGAGATGAAAACAGACAATCTAATTCGAGCCTTAAATGAATATATCACATTCTTCTGAAAGTTGTCCCATGCCAGCACAATTCACTGCAAAGATGATATCCCTTTCTGTAGACATATCCTTGGATGGACAGACAATGATATGTATATAATATGAGACACTGAAAGTGAAAATCAAATTTCACATAGCTTTTAAAAAAGCATTCAAATACACAAGAAGGTAAAATCATGTTGAAAAAATAAATATACAGACTGCCATGCTTAATTGCTAAAAAACCCTCTCAATATACATTAACTGATTCCATGATAAAGTATATTTAATTCTTTTAATGACTATAGATTATGAGAATTTTTAATGTATTTTGCTGGGTTTTTATTCAGGTCAAATCCCCATTAGTTTCAATAACTACTAAGTTTCTGATTTTGTACATCCAATGAAGGTATAATAATACAATTTTTATGACCTGAAAAATAAAAGTGACTGTATATGAAAATCCTTAAGCAACATAAATTCAACTGCACATGGGTCCTACTGAACATGTTGATGACACAAAAAGATGGAAAATACAGTTTTGTTGGAACAGCATCTTCTGTATCATGAGTCTCAAAAAGTCAGATCAACACAGTTTTCTTGAATGGAAGTAATTTGGCATAACCCTGCAAGATATTGAGTGCTCATAACACTACTAAAATGCCACTCTTGAAATCTGTATCATATATGATTGATGGGATTCAACATTTTTTAGATACTTACGTCATCCTTGGATGCAATGGGATTTGAAATGTAGTTATTCATATTGCACAGTAGAACCTAAAAATTTATTTCTGTGTCTATATAGGGTTTAGGGTGGTTGAGGAGGGACAATGGCCTAGAATCTAGTTTCTTAGTTCCATTAGAGTATTCTATTAGAGTAGTTGTGAACTTCATATGAGAGCAAACTTTAAATGACTGTGCATTTTATGTATAATGTTTCCTAAAGCTCTCTTGGCTGTACTTAAAATGTTGCCTTAGAGCATCCTTAAGTACTTATTTTTTTTACCCAGAGTAATCAAAAAATAATGTACAATGGGCAAAACACACTCCTATGTATGCTGCATGAAAGCCAAAAAATGGCTTAATCTGATACTTATAAAAATGTGATTGTGGTACAACACTAAGTAAATTCTCACAAGACAATTAGGTTATTATTAATAGCAATAAATGCATCTCAAAATCCTGCCATATAGAGAATATTCAAAACCTTATGAATTTTAGGATTAATTATATCAAAGGGCTATAAAATCAGAGAAGTTTTAGTTAGGCAGACTTTTGCAGGTCATGTAATCCAATACAATTCTTTAATATAGGAGATCACCAGTGTTTAATTAGGTCAGTAACGTCTTTGACTTGCGGAGTCTTGACAAACTCCAGAGATGAAATTTCATCATCTGTTCCAGCACTGCATTACTCCTTATCAATTTTTTTGCCTAATCACCAATCTTAGTACTACAAGCCTCAGTTTGTGGCAGACTAAGCAGCCTGCTTAGTCCCTTAGTCTTTTATGTACACTTTCCAGAAGACACAAGAGAGAAGGAGGTAATTGGAACCAGTGGCATGGATTTACCAAAGATAATTAATGTCTAACCAGCTTGATTACCTTGAATGACAAAATATCAAGCCCTGTGAATGAGGTGAATGCAGCGAATATCATTTCCCTTTAGCAATCTTTTGATACTGATTTACTCAATATTCTTGAATCCAAATAAGTACATTTCAGTCTAGATGGGTAAAAAGATGATTGGAGGCTAGTGGGCTCGGTGAGTAAGGGTTAATGGACTTGTGCCCTGTCTGAAGGTGACAAAAAGTGTAGAACTGCAAGGGTCTGCTCTGGTACCTGCTCTTAACACCATTATCTTGAAGAAATGACTGTGCAGTCTCTGCAGGTTTTCAGAACACACTAAAATGGAGTGACCAGCTGACACGGCTGAGAGCAGACTGCCATCCAAGGTGCCCTGGACAGGCTGAAGGTATGGTCCAACAGGAACACTATAAAATTCCCCAAGGACAAATGCAAACCCCTTCCTCTTAGAAAGAGAAAGCCCTGGAAACAATATAGGCTGTGAAGAGCCTGGCTGGGGAGCTGCTGTGCTGTGAAGCACCTGGGGGTCTTCACTGATGGCAGGCTGAGCATGAGCCAGCAGCGCCCTGACAGCAAAGACAGCCAACTGAGTTCTGGGTGAAATGAACAGGGGCACAGCAAACACATACGAAGCAGTTCCATTCTACCCAGCACTCATGATACCACATCTGGAATACTGCATCCAGTTTTGGATATCCCAGTATAAAAAATATTCTGAACAAGTGATTCAAATTCAGGAAAGAACCACCAAAATCGTTGGTGCTGGAGCATTTGTCCTATCAGGAAAGAGTGAGGAAGCTGGACTTGTTCACACCAGAGAATGGAAGGCTTAAAAAAGGCCTAATGGCAACCTACCAGTACTAACAGGGAGTTTAGGAAGAGGATGTCAGGCTCTTCACACGGTGCATATTGGGTAAACAATGTACAGCATGCAGAAGTTGAAGCAAGAGAGGTTCAGACTGATAGAATGATAAAATTTTAAACTTTTAAACAATGAGGGCAATCAAAAAATGGAAAAGGTTGGCAAGGGAGGTTACGCAGTTTCCATCCCTGAGGGTTTTTAGACCAGACTGTGTGAAGCAAATAAGCAAACGGATCCAATCTCATGGCTGACTATGCTTTGAGTAGGAAGTCAGCCCAGGGATTTCTTGAATTCCTCTGTCCAGCCTGAATTATCTTATTGCCATTTGTTAAAACATTTGTTGAGAAGAGTTTTGCTCCTTCATGTTTGTAACTGCTTTTCAATTAGTTAATTCATTGTCTCTTAGTCTTCCCTCTGACAGCCCAAAAAACTTGCCTTAACCTCTTCCTATACGTTTTTTTCTTTGAACATTTTGGTAGATAATTTCTAATCATGTTTAAGAGCATCAGTTTTCTTTAGAGACAGATACATTGTTCAAGACAGTACGTCATACCTGTTTCCCATTGAATTTTTGTCAAATTTGTGCAATTGCCTTTGCCCTGATCACCCTTCTTACAGATGCTCCAACCCTTTCTACAGTAATGCTCAGGAATAAATCTGAATTTAAAAATAATCAATCAAAATATAGTGAGACGATGCAAATGCTTTGGACATAAGGTATGCAAATTTTTTTCCTGGGCCCATATTGAAAAATGAAACTATTAATAGAAATTGTCCAGGGAGTCAAAAAAGAGGGACAGATGAAAAGAAAGCCAAAAGCAAGAAAATAGAATTTTATCCCTGTTAAAATTAATGGCAACATTTCACTGAATTCAGTGGAACAAATATTTCACCCACTTTTTCCAAAAAAATCTCATTCTCAGACATCACCCCAAAATTTCAATCCTTTCTTTTGTGAATAATAAATTGCCCTTGATCTTGTCGGCTTCTTTTTTTGCTGTCTGATATGCATTATTACACATTTGTGTATTAATATTTTCTGCTTATAGAAGAAAAAATACAGCTTGTCTTGGATGGAAAATAGACAGAACATGTTCACCACGGCACCCAGTCAGACATTTTTATGCTTTTGAATCCCAAGTGTCCTCTGTTTATCTGCATTTCCCAGGTTATTCCCTTCCTCTGGAGCAGTACTGTATTTCAGGCATTAACCTGAAGACCTAGCGACAAACATATCAGGGTTTATTGATATCATACATGACACATGGATGTGATGTGCATTAGAAAGAAATTTCTCTTAAAAGACCACAGAAACTGGATTTTTTTGGTGCATATAGAAACAATTGCAGCTTCAAAAAGACTCTTCATTTTCAAGGAATAGGCAGTGTAATATCTTAGTGCTGTCATACAGATTAGTTTGTGCTTTAACTTTAGTGACTCAATAACGTGAAACACCAATATAATTCATCACACTGTCAGAAAGTAAGAACCAAGAAGGAGGGAAGTAAAACATCATATTATATTACAAACCCAGTATTTGCAGTTACCAAGGGGGTAGGGTATCCAGCTGATTGATATTTAAATATCAGATCACTAAAAATAGCTCAGTTCATAACTGTAATTTTAAAAAGCTTAATTATTTAATTAGATTTTTTTTTCTTTTTTTGGAGAGTGGTCTTTTGGTTTATCTTCACCTGTTTTAATAAGGAGTTTTTCAGTTAGGGCTCTGAGTGAATTCTGAGAATATTACTTCTCATCTTTGATTAATATCTTAAAATTATTACATTTTTACACTAAACTTCTCTGAGATATAATTTCTGAGCTGATTTAATATAATGGGTCATGTTACTTTGTTTCTAAGCCATTTAGAGAAATGCAGCAGATTTAATCAGCTCTTCACTAAAAGAAATTAATGCAGTGTCACATGGGATGTTCATTAAACCAGGAATAATAGAGGAACTGTATTGTAGGTAAGAAACTGACCAAGGAAATCTGAAAAAGAACTGAAATTAGATTTTGCTTTATAGAAAAAAAATTATTGGTGAAGTTCCTAAAAGGTTAGCCTTGGGTCTGATGTTATTTAAATATTTCATTAGGGACTTGGCACAAAAGTGTCAATGTTATAATGAAATTTACTGATGATAGAGAATGGAAAAGCGCTTTAGATACAGAATATCATGTGAGGATGACTGAATGATTCTGAGGACTGGAATAAAACATAAATGGGACAATATAAAAAACTTAAAATGCAGGGCCTGGCATTGCAGGCTAGACCCCGAAATATCCTTAGGGCATAGCCTGCTAGAGGAAGAGCTCACATCCATTTGGCCAATGGGGAGAGTAGGTGCCTCTGAAGTCCTCATGAGTCCATCATACCTGCCGAATTTAGGTTCTTCACCTTGGGCAAATACTTGTTTGTGGAAGAGATAAATCTTACCATATTAGAGATCTGAAATGGGGGTGTTAGCTAGTCAACTAAGTTAAATCAGCTTTATTTAATCCCTATGAGAATATTGGTTTGACATTAGAGACCTACCAGTCTGGTATCTCAATTACAAATTAAGAGCCTTGACCTCTTACATTGTACATGATATGTTAGGCAATCCAGAAATGACACTGTTGAGCAAATGCAAAAGTTAGGAAGGGAAGCAGGTAGAAATCACTACCCTTTATATAATTCAAGCAAGAATCTTCAGTGGATTTCCATTTCAAATGTACAGATTGAAGGAAGAGGAGGTAGGATTTAGCACTATGAGGGATTAGGAGTAAAGCACTTTCTACAGCTAAGTGGAGATGGGTCAGGATGAACCCAGGCATAAGTTCTGAAAAGGGTATGACAGTCCTAGGATAGGTCATTTTACCCACACAGACTGCCTATGTAAACTTGTATAAGTCAGGAAACTTAAGCTTTCCTACATCAGACTCTTCTTCCTCTGTTCACGGGCATGAGTAGGCATTTATCGAGGAATGGAATGGAAAGGTAAGATGGCACACTGTATTTGTAATTTCCTTACTTTTAACTTGCAATTGAGTCTCACCAACTTTTTATCTTTTCCCTGCCCTTGCAAATATTAAAAGAAAACTGAGTGGATTTTTGCAGCAGCAGTAATTACTCAGTACAATATAGCTCAGCTTGCATCTCCTCTGACAAAACTAGCATATTGAATCCTATAATCTCTAATGTTTTCCAAATGCTGTCAAATGAATTTTTTTCTGCCTAAGATTCCACACAGTTAAAAGGTAAGAAAAAAAAAAGAGGAATGTACTATCACAGTTAGCAATATTTTGTTTACTCACCTTCATTTGATCATTTAATTTTCAAGTTTTTTGATTGTTTTTTAGGTGAGGGTTTAAAAGTTTTACCGTTGGTTGTTAGTGTTGAACCAATAACAACGGCTTTGTTGGTGATTTAATTGTTAGGCTTGAGACACCTTTTACAAGGACACCAGTAAGGACTGCCCGGAGTAATTAAGAGTAATAAAACTTTGGGGTTTAATTATTTGTTTATGTAGATAAATGAATCATTGTTCATGATTTTATGAGCCAAGAATGTGTAAATACCACACAGTGCAAAAGATTTCAAGATGCTTGGTTATCAGGGTTTTGTAGACTCTGATATGCCAGTGAGCACTTGTGCTTTTGTGCATGGTACTGCACTGCATAACATCCTTTTTTTCCAGGAATGTGGAGCTTTGGATAACAAAACCGAACCTTTTCAGAATCTGGGCAAATAACTTAGGATGTTAGTACAGGTGTATCTTCTGTTTTTGAGCTATCTAGAGAATCTAGATAGAAAGGTAGATTTAGCTGCTATCAAACACTACCATGTACCTGAATCTAGTCCTCCGTCTGTCCCCAGAGAAGTTTGTTACTCATTTCTGTGGCTCTGTTTGTGGTTGGTCCAGCCTTGAACAGGACAACCTAATCTAATGGTAATCAATTACTATAGAATTATTTGTTAGTTATTTAGTTTCTAAACTACTCTTCAATCCCATTAACCATCCTTAATGAAAGTCTTCTACACTGGAAGGAAACAGCAAATTTCTACTCAGTATCTTTAAAATGTAGGGAAAGCAAAGAAGACACAGCACAAATGGAGCCAACCTTATCATTGCTGTCATTCTGTAAACAAGATCTGTCTTTTATGAGACCTGTCTCCATGATGTATTAACTGCATTGAGACAGTTTTGAATAAAATGAAGAACTGATTTTGCCAGTTTTGCATTAAAGATTTTCCAGTATTAGGTACATCCCAGGGCTTTAAATGTCCATTAAAATGATCTGTTTTCTCACAGAGCAAAGTAGGAAAGGTATTAAAAAATCTGCTGCCAGCATGCATTAATGACTAATCCAATAATGTTCATGCAATGCCAGGGCAATTAAAATTATTTTTAACATTTTAAAATTTGCATTCAAAAATACTAACCTACTAAAAAACCTACCTACCCACATTTTTCTACTTGATTTCAAACTCTTTATTTCCCTTGCAGATAAGCTATATTCCAAACCTCACTTCTTTTTTTTTTACTCAGGGAAATTATGTATCACATTTTAAGGCTCTAAATCAGCACTGTAATGATACAGTGAAATGGATAGCTCATTCCAATAAAAATATGGTAGTAGAAACAGACTGTAGGGTTGTTAACACTTCCCTCCTCACTTCACATTATATTATATTACATCTACAAACACATGAGCACGACTATGAATGAGAAATTGTAAAAGCTATAAAATCAAAGTTTAATCTACATGTATTTAAAATAAAATTTCCAGCTAACATAAAATATAAAACTGTTTTCCAGAGAGACAATTTTCAAATGCCATGTCAGGGGAAATTTCTCTGTTTTCATGTGTTTTAAATATTTATTGCTAGCCAAAACATTGCACTAGAAGCCATGAGAATGGAAGCAAAGGGTGTCACATGAATGCTCTCATATCACAGCATGCCATCAGCATCCACAGATGTTTAATTTTTTCCCTTAGCATGGATGCATTTTCATTCCTATTTGATGAGAATTTACAGGTATGTTGCTAGGTAAGAGATATTTTTAGAGTACTTCAGGTGAGAAGTATCATTATAATTAAATCTTGTGTATATGAAAGGAACAGAAAATCACCATGTGCCCTTTAAATCATTTATTAATTAGACCATGACTTTTAGGAATGCATTCAGTTTTCAGTTCAGTGTCATGAAAATCCAACACAGTTCCTGCTGAATTGTGCTGAACTCACTGTTCCCGCTGAACAATTAACAGTAGTTAATTGTTTCCATTAGCTGAAGTAACAGATTTTGAAATATAATATAATATGGTATCAATTTCTCATTGGTAAACTATCTCTTTAGATTATCCTCCTACTTTAATGTTAGGTAATCTAGATGCAATCCAGAAATTATATTAAAATCCTGATTATCTGTTTGTGAAACATTAAAAAATACTATTTAGAATTACATCTAAGAATAAAGATGAATCTCTGATATCTTTCTATAAGTGGCATTAACTGGAATAACTCCCTGAATAGATTTATATTTTGGAAGAACACACAGAATCATTTGGAGAGCTTAGAAAATATATGCATAATTTTTAAACAAATAACCAAAAGAGATGGAACTGCCTACTTTAAAAAACAAACCTTCCATCATATTTCATGCCCGCATATATCAAAAAGGATGATGTCTTTTACTGTAGGTACTTCACAGATAGGAAGGGTATATTTGGTTTGATGCTTAAGTGTCAACTCTCTACAGCTGTATTTTAAAAGCTCTAATATTTAATATTTCACATCCAGCATACCAGCATATTTAATGGCAAAATATTTATTTGGTCTATTTTTACAGTACTTGGCACCATTTCTTTCATCCATCCTGCCTGTCTACAATGGATCGGTTGTATTTTTCATTCAAGTGAGAGATTCCACTCAGTAAGGTTACCTGAAAAATGCACGCAAACTCTGAAATGGGCACTACCACATTGTCAGCTCTCTTATTGAGAGTGAGAGGAGGCTAAGGTAGATGTTACCCTTCTAAATGCAATCTCTCCATTTCCCATCAAAATTTTCCTTGCCAGTTAGTTTCCATTTAAAACACTGAAGTTGCACCAGTGCTAATGTGGTGGAGAAAAAATTAAGAAACTGTTTTGAATACCATCATACAAATTAAGTAAAACCTAAAATCTCTAAGTAGTGCTAATTAGTAAGCTCTTCCCTGATACTGTGAAGACAAACATTGTATAATTTTACTTTGATGTAATTCTGTGACTTACACTGATAACCAGTTCTACTTAGATTAAATTTAGAATCCACAACACAGATAATTAATTTGTGACAGTGTTCTATGAATATACGAAAGATTATTCTAGATATTTCCTTAGTATTGATTATGAAGGATAAATGCGACATTTCTCACTTAAAAATCAACACAGGAAAATTTGAAATTCTGCTTATTTGTGCTATATTTAATAAAACAGATTTTCATCCCTTTGTGCTTGCACTAACTCCTTAAAGAATCTGCACCAAATTAATGCATTGTTAAATAACTCACACTTGGGAACATCTGATGTTTAAGCTATTTATTTTGTGCATTTTCAGAAAGTCTACATACTGTAATAGCTTGGACATTAAAACAAAGTCATAGATGGAATCTGGTGGAAAAAAGGAAAGATCTTGCCATCAGTTTGAAATGGGTTTGATGTACAGTTGGGTAATCCAGCTTTCTTCTTGGAAGATAAAGGTTGATGATTACTTCTGAATCAGAATGGAAAAAGATCTTTTCAGAACTCCTATCAATGTTAAAAATAGTTTGGTCTTTGAAAGTCTGATTTTGAAAGTATTTTTAGCACCTACGAGGATTTATCATCTCATGTAACCCTTGTTGTAGATGTATTAGGCATATTCATTTCTCGTAGGATGTTATTCTAGGTCACTCTGTGGCTATCCTTCTGTACTTTATATACTGTCATTCTGCCAATTCCATGTTGTTATCCGCAGTTTTCTCTCCACTGTTCTCTCCATCTGTGCTTACCTTACAGGCAGTATCTTCCATGGGAACATGGGCTATTGCCATTCTTTGGCAATTGGACAGTTGGATGTGATCATGCGCAGCTGTAGATCTTCCTCGCTATAGAGGGCTGCCCACATTGCTTGGCATTCTCCTAACTGTGACAGAGTCTGTCATTTCTCTGATGGGGTCCGGACGACTTAAGGGGATAATAATGTTTTTCTAGCTCATCACACTTTGTTTTGTTACCTGGGAAGATGTTCTGCGGGATCCAACACTGCTGGGTAAGGATCCTTTTCTGTTTGTTTGCCCTTGTCATCATTTTCTTGGATGTCTTTCCAAAGGATTATGCATGCCTACTGCTATCCATTATGTTTTCAGATTCCCAGATGCCACTGAACCACTAGAATTCTCCTGTAATGTGTTGCTCATTTCCTGAGACAATGTCAGATAGGTCAGAAATCTATCTTTAGTTTTCTCATCATGACATATTTTGCCCCACGGATAGAGTTTCTCTCAGAAATTGTAAATAAATCTTTTGGCATCCAAATATTTCCTAACTACTGATCTGATCTTTTTCTGGTCTGTTTGAGAATTTGTTGAGGCTATACGTCTTCTGTAGTGTTTGTACTCTTCTCACTGTTTAAACATATGCACAGTTATCTTGAGTATTCAGACACTTGTCTATATTTGTCTAGCATGAAACATCCATTTTTATTAGGTCTGTTCCTAGATTTGCAAGGGCTACCTCTACAGCTCCCTCAGTAATTTGATATATTTGTTCCCTAAGATCTGTCCAGCTATTTAGTACCCTTCTTAGCATTTTCCACAAGTAAGGGTATAATAGTAACCAGATGGGATCAGTATTCTGCTTTTCAGAGCTATTCTCTAGGAATCTTGTTTGTACCACCTTGCCAACAGTTGGAGACAAAGTATTTTCAATTAGAGGAATTTTACTTATGTTTTATTGTCAGTTACAGAAACTTTTGATTACAGATTCATGTATTAAAAAAAAAAAAAGGGAAAACACACAATTAAACACTAACATTTTCCTCCTCTCTTCCCAGGCTCACAGGCCTTTTGCTGCCAGTTAACATGATTCCAGTTTTTGAGAAATTTTTACACTGCATTAGCCACTAACCAGAAGACTTTATGTACACATACTGGGGTTAGTGATGCATCTGAACATGTTCCAAGGCTATTTTCAAGCCCATTACTTCTGCAAACTGACTAGAGCCTCCAGTCCCTTCACAGGTGGCAGCTCCTCCCATGAAGGGATTCCAATTAGCAGCTCACCACCTCCTGATCCCTGATGTAATTTTACAGGGTCTATCTGTAAACACACTCCATTGTTTGTTTACAGCACTAAGTTCATTATACGCTGGTTCTTTAATAGCCTGAGGAATTTGGTTTTCTCACGTTGTTGATTTGCTGGCTACAGACTAATAAACTCACCTAGTCCCAGTCTGGATCTTGAGCCAGTACATATTTATTGGGTAAAGGTCAGCACACATTTTTGATACATGGCAGTAGTTGTCCTTCTACCAGTTGGTTTTGAATCCTTGAAGAAAAAATTGAGGGGAGATAGTTTAGGGTATAATCACAGCGATTGGGCTGTGCCTAGCACTGCAGTGGCATGCAGAATAATTCTGCTCAAGAGCAGCATAAACTCTTTACTCCCCAGAAATATAGTTATTTTTGAATATTTTGTAGCCTCAGCTCTTGATTCCCGTCAGTTTGCCTTGCATTTCTTGAGGAGCTCATTGCCGTAAGCTCTTGCTGCTGAAGTCACAAGCTGCTGTTTTTTTCTCTGCTGGTGTATGGCAGAATTTTTATGTCTCTTTCTGATCAGTACTAACATCATTGCAGGCTACCACCTGCTTGACCTGGTCGAAAGCTCAATGCTACTTCTCTTCCCTCTCAAAATGATTCCTTTTTTTTGACGTCACTATATGAAAGTTTGGTCAATTGCCTGTAACTGAGGATGTGCATTCACCAATACGTATCAATGATCAAAAAGTCTTTCTTGTTGATCCACCTCTGAAAATATTGCTGTGAAAGGGCAAAATCCACCACACAAGTGGTTCCTGTAACATTTAAAAATAATGTATTGCTGTTCTAGTTTCTGAAGAGGTAAGATCCTCTAGAAGTTGAACCTTTCCACAGTTACACTTTGCTTTGTCCCAAAGTACTTATTTTCACTAATCAAATACTTGTCCTAAATCTGGATCTGACAAGAAAACCTCCCGCTACTACAACTGACCTAACACTAGATACTTTAGATACATTAACTCATTACACAGATGAAAACACACAAAGTTTCTAAAGATAAATTGATATTTTTAAAGAAAATTCTTATTAATTTATTTACACTATGTACAGCAAAAATTCTAGCTGTAAATAAGCTGCTTTGTTTCTTCCTTCAAAAAAGTATTCTGCCACAGCCCCTACTCTTCTAAATAAAATTCTGGCCACAAGCTAACATGGTATGTTTAACCTTGATGCAGAGAGCAGAGACCAGTTACCTTCCGTCCCTGTACGCTTTTGTGTTGTTGTCAATTCTTACTGTATTTAATGTGCTCTTCTTTAAATATAGATACTCAGAGATAAGTGTTTTCATATATAGGATGTTTGCAGAGAGAAGCTGAGTAACATCTTATGGCCACAATACAGCAGTAAGAGGAAGGGTGACAATATTACTACAATGAACAAGTAATTTAGAAGCCTAATTTAGAAACCACTCCTAGGATAAAGGATGGTAAGTGCGAGTCATGTATCCACTACATCTGAACATTTTGGCAGTGCTGTCCAAAGTTGTTAGGTTATATTGTACTGTTTAAAAGTTTCTTGTGTCTGATATTTAAAAATGCTTTGCAGAAATTTCAGGAAATATGGGCAACAGCAATTAGGTGATATTGGTATATATGAATCTGTGACAGTTTAAAATGTCAGGGAGCCCTTTCCCAAACAATTTCCCAATTATTTTGTTCTCTTGTGATGTAGATATTGATACCTAAAATCAAAGTACATTACTTTGCATCCAGCTGGATATTCATTGCCCTTATTTTGTATGGGGAAAAAACTGACTGGAGATGAGGATGGAGATACACGTGGTGCTCTGGTTACATTTTCTCCATTCTTCCCTTTAATTTGTACTTCACACACTAATCTGTGCCAGGCTGGTCTGGGAGGTTAGAGCGGAAGTTCCACTGGTACTTCAGCTATATCCCTTTCCTTGGGAGGGATAATATTTGGGCTGCCTGCTCAAGTAGTCCTCCTCTTGCAAAACTCTGCCTACAGTTATTATTAAGGACAGTTCTGCATAAAGTCAATCCACATCACACCAAAGAAGATCTGCAGAGCACCCCCCTTCTTTTACCAGACACATTGTACTCTTTCTTACACACCCATTGAAAAGACCAGCTTGTGTCTCAATATTTTGTAATACACTTCAGGGTACTTGGAATGTGAAAGTCAATTAATAAAACTAGATATTATTATATCTAATCTTTAGGAAAAAAAAAAAGGAGAAAAAAACCAAGATACAAATATAGGATGATATATAAAAGCATTTAAAACTTCCTTATCATCCATTTGTTAAGCTCAGATGTCAAGTTTCAGTCTGTGGAAACACAATTGTCTCATTACAAGGTGAATGTAGATATCATTGTTCTGAGGATTTTTTCTTTTATTACTATTTTAACTAAGTACTATGGGGAAAAGAGAGAAAAACAAAGCTTAAAGCTGCTTTACCTGTTACTTTGTTCATAATGTACATACTTTAGTTAAAATATAACAGAAATACTGAAATTAGTTCCATTTCATTAGCATAGAAAGCTACTCTCAACCTCAAAATGAAATCTGTATGTAAAGTGAAATGAGCATTTCTTTTACATGAACATGCAAAATCCTTTTCAAGGAGAATCATCAAAGTCACTTGTCATCCAAAGTGACACAGTCAGTGGATCTAAATCAGAGCAACTTGCTCAGAAATATTATTTTTTGTATCATTCTGTCATTGCTCTACAAGGACTTTGGGATAATAATGTTATTTTATAGTGGACTTGAGGCCACTTGAGTATAATGGCCCAAGCATATTCATTGCATAATTCAATACCTGACTGAAAAAACTCTACATTTATAAAATTTGCTACTATTTGTGCCTTTCTTTTGAGAAGTAATAGTAGAGGCCCGTCAAGAAAGAAAATAGTGTTTGTTTCCATTCCTTTACTCACATTACCTTTAAAGAATTGCCAAACAACATACTAGAAAATCGGAATAAGAAGTCAGAGAATATTCCTTTGGTGATTTCTAATGACATGAAAATGTGAATTAGCAAAACTTAAAAAATAAAAGTATTTTGACTTTTGAGATCAGACTTTTTACCATACCAAGCAATTCAAACTGCAATCCATTAAACTGCACTGATAGTTATTGTGCATTTTCAGAGCAGGGCGCACAGGTGAATCTCAGACTGATTTTACAAAACCTTAGAGGGCTCCATAAGTAAACATAGTGCTTTGTAAGATCTGGAATAGAAAGTCACATTTCAGACATCCTCTGTATCTCTCTGTGTTAAGGTTTCACCCCACATTTCTTATCTTATTTGTCCGGTTCCTTGTGCCTTAGGCACAAAAAGCTGGTCATGACAAAGAAATGAGAAACCTTCAATTATTTTGGCAATAAGAAACTACAAACACTTCTGAGGAGCATTAACTACAAGGTATCAAGAATTCTTGAAATATTTTTTTTTTAATCTTTCAGAGTCACCTCATCATAGATATAGCTTCCTGAAGAGTAATTCTAAAGAAGGGATTTTCTTACTATGCCAATGT
This sequence comes from Donacobius atricapilla, assembly GCA_013397315.1. Classification (NCBI taxonomy): domain Eukaryota; kingdom Metazoa; phylum Chordata; class Aves; order Passeriformes; family Mimidae; genus Donacobius; species Donacobius atricapilla. Next base: position 127,364 of record WBMY01015303.1, read on the forward strand.
CATCTCTTGCCTTAATGTTCTGAGGGAAACTAATTGGTAAAACACATGGAGAAAAGGAAGAAATCAAAACAAAAAGAAAATATCCTATAGGGATATTTTAGCTTATAAATCAATATGTTTCCTTGTACTTTTTCATCAAAGGTTTTTTATTGGCTAGGATAGGTACTTGAGAAAACTTAGGTATACTTTTCAGACAAAGAAAATCAGCAGAGATGCTGATTCAAGCACAAAATTGGATCACAACCATCTTGTCTATAATTCACTGGATATTAGTTCTGAGTTTTTAGAAATAAATTATTTAATCATTTAACCACTATACATAACAAACAGCACAATTTCAGACTTCCAGAAAATCATATACAATTTAGAGAAAGCCTACATATCTGGGCTTATCCTCAAAAAGAAAAAAAAAAATAACAATTTGTTCTAAATATATTTTTATTATAGTTATACCCATAATTATGTCTATGCTTTGGCTTTTTATATAATCTGTGTAGAAAGTTTCCTCCAGAGATAATTCAGCATGCTAAGTTAAAGGAGGGACCTTTCTCACTGACAAAGAAGAAAGCTGCTGAGATTATCCTTTTTTTCTACTCCACCTCCTGGCAAGTGTTAGTAACTCTAAAAAAGAACCCACTAATCCACTCAAAATTGCCTTATAAGGGATATTTGGTAGAAATCCAAAGATAACTCAAACTTCTAACAGAAAATTAATATGATTATGTATTTTTTGCCACTTGGAGTCTGATCTTGGTTAGAATACTTAAGGTCCCTTTAAAAACACAGTGAAAATATTTCTTCTAAGTTGCTGAAGGATTAATTTGAAAAGCTTCCATGTGCAAAGAATAGAGGCTCCGAGTTTACTGAAAGTTCACTGAGTTACTGAGGTGTCCACAGAAGTGGATTTCACTTGCATACGAGCAAGTACTGCCTTTTGTTGCTGACATGACACCTTCCTAGCAATCCTGCCTTCCTATCATGGGGAGGGAACCTGTAGTTTCAAAGTCAGGAGTATGTAGTTCTTGAGAGATAAGACTTCACCTATCATTAATAGTATTCTTATAATGAACCTAATTTTGAGTGGGTGAGAACACAGTAACAGAGAAAGGTTTCATTGTAAACCAGTGTGGGATTTATTTCAGCAATGCTGTACCTGGATCTTCAGCATTGGATATGATGGTTTAAGAAACATCTAAGGTTAAGAGAGCAACACGTTCACAGTTGGATGTGGAATTTATCTCTTCAAGGTTTTAAATTCAGACTCCCATTATTTCTGATAGCTTTACTGTCATTATTCGTGAAAACTTACACATAAACTGATTTCCAAGGATCAGAAAGGACCAACTATTTTCTTGGGGACAGGGGCTGGGGCCCTGACGCCAGTATTCCCTGCATTAGGTAGAGCATATGTCTTTCCTGAAAGATTATTCCATCAAAACTTCACTTTGGCATTCTGGAGATAAAACCCATCTAGGCTTTTCCAATCTGAGTTTTTATTTAGGTGTGTTGTTTTTTCCTTATGTGTAGACTACCTAGAGGTAATTAGGATAAATCAGAATTGATGCCGATACAATATTTTTACAGGTCCAGTACTTTTGGGGGAAAAAATGGGAGAGGCTATGGACTTAACATTTACCCAGGCAGAAGGAAAAGACACCTTCATATTCTATTTCCCTTGCTTCCACGTGCCTATCAGAAGGCACAGGGAATTCAGCAGCCCTGGCATAATAAGGCATCTACGGTGTGCCAGAGAGAAGGCTCAAGCAGAATATAGTCCCCCATCCATCTAGTGCAACAGTTACGACCTTCTGGTTTACAGTTTCCTGCATGAATTCCTCCTGAGGCATACATCAATGTTACTTTATCTTCAGGATTAATTCAATGTCACCACTAAACAACATTTACTCATCATCTTTGACGTCACATCCAAGTCATTTTAGCAGCATCTCCTTTGGCATCTGGAACATATTTCCATTTAAACTAATTTACTTATAATTTCATATGCATGTTTATTTCCTTAATCCATTTCAGACCTTGCACGTAAGTGTATATGTGTATAGCAACTAGAAATGTCATTAAAGCTTCATTAATACTAGGATGAAATCTAAAGAGAGATTTTATTTCTACTTTCATTGCTCAAATTAATTTGCAAGATCAGTTTTATAAGTGAACATAGACTAGCTGGATTTGTTGTTTCCTAATAAATACATGTTACTATTTTTCTCAGAAGAATATTCTAACATATTCAAATTGTTAATATTGTCTTACTTACTTAATACATATTCCCTGCCCACGTGTTCTCTCAGGTCTCAAAGGCCTAGACCTCTGAGAGACCTGACTAGTGCCACAAGTACTGAGTAATGGTTCTTCAAATTTCCTTAGCTGCTGTTTCCACGATTCATAGGTAATGACAATTTTTCCCTCAAGCAAAGCACTCTGTGGAGAGGACAATTTTCTTATAATACCAAACAGAATAGCACTTAGACAAAACTACATATAGCCTTTATAAAGTATCCAAATTTAGTTCTTGTTTTCTCTGTTAAACATCATTCAACTTTTGCCAAACTAGCAATATTTTGTTATGGAAGGCTTTGTTTGGAATTAAATCTGCAACAGAGTTGTCAGAGTTCCTGAGTCTGAAGGGTCTTCAAAGTACCCATGAAGACATAAAGATGATTTCTTTTCATGACTTCTTTTTAAGGTATGACTTTTTGTAGACAACAGTCATGCAGGGACTTGAAAAAAAGAAAACGGTCTCTGGTGCTCACTAACTCATGGAGAGTGCATTGGCATTGTTTGCAAAGAGCATCAGTTGCTGCTTTTCTTCTATAGTTGTGAACAGACCAGTTGATGTATCAATTCTTATGGTGACAAAGCCTAAAGAAAAGTGATTTTTTTTGGCTTGACAATAGAGGGCCATATGCTACATGTACATGCATATGTAGTGTCTTCTGTGGTAATAAGCATCAAAGTAGAAAAATCTAGGTAAAGAACACCAACAGACTGTTTAAAAGGTTTTGTTAGGTTTTGCACTCCAGTGAGTATTACAGAAGCACAGAATAAGCTGAGTTGGAAGGGACCCACAGAGATCATTGAGTCCAGCTCCTGGCCCTGCACAGCACCATCCTTGAGAGTCACATCATGTGCCCAAGAGGATTGTTCAAATGCTTGAACTCTGTCAGCCTTGATGCTGTGACTACTTTCCTGGGGAGCCTGTTCCAGTGACCACCCACCCTGTGGGTGAAGACTATTTATTTTTCTGATATCCAACCTAAACCTCCCCTGCTACAGCTTCATTTTGCTCCCTCTGGTCCTGCTGCTGCTTGCCACAGAGAAGAGATCTGTGCCTAGCCCTTTTCTTCCCCTCGCAAGGAAGTTGCAGACTGCAATGAGGTCTCCCCTCAATCTCCTCTTCTCCAGCCTGAACAGACCAAGTGACCTCAGCTGCTCCTCATTCGGCTTCCCCTCAAGACTCTGCTAACTTCACTGCCCTCCTTTGGACACTCTCTAATTGCTTGACATCTTTCTTCCATCGTTGTGCCCAAAACTGCCCCCAGCACTTGAGGTGAGGCTGCCCCAGTGCAGAGCAGAGCAGGGCAATCCCCTCCCTTGCCCAGCTGGTGATGCTGTGCCTGATGCACCCCAGGATATGGTTGGCCCTCCTGGCTCTCAGGGCACTGCTGACTCACATTCACCTTCCCATTAAGTCTGAAATTGCATTGTATTTATCATTTTTGTACACTTTCTCTATAATCCATGGATTAAAATTAGACTTTCACTTGCTGTAGAAATCATTACTCATTTAATCAGATGTGAAACATACACACTAGAAAGCTGCAGCAAAGCTCTGAGGAACGAGGTGGGAAATGACTGGAATATTTCTTCAGAATATTCTTTTTGCCATTCCTTGCAGTCAAAAGATTTTTGAAAGAGACTCCTAACTACTTTTCTATCTTTTCTCTGATTCTTTATTAATGTTTTCCTTCTCATACTTTAAGGTTTAGTGTAAACTCCTAAAGGATAGTTTTTAATGACACTGGTAAGTCTTTCTGGTACTTGGCAGGTCAAAAAGGGACTTGATGATAAGTATTTTACTTTTCCAACCTCTTTATGTAAGTAAAGGACATTTCAACTAGTAGGACATGAAATTATTGTTGAGGATAAAGACTGAACATCTTAAGATCTCAGGTTGAATTACACTAGCTAAATGAGGTCCCTGAAATTCTCTACTTACAAAATTGTCCTTCTGACATGGCCAGAATTGTCCTTTCTCCTCACAGAAAATGGGAACATCTGAGGACTGGTACATCTGAAGAGGTTTACCAGTGTGTTGATTTGCATGCCTGGAATATAAAAACTGAAGAAGCTGAATGAGTACTGTTCCCAGTCTGGAGTAAAACACCCAGTCACTTAAATAGTGCTGCGCTTTTCCTTATTCACCTAATTTTTTTTAAACAAAACGAAATGTTGCTATTTCAGCTACATTAACAATGTTATTGCCCTCTAGTGGATTTATTTATTTGCAATTGCATAAATTAACCTGAAAAGATTTTTAAAACACATGTGGTGTAACATAGAACAGCAAGTCTAAACCAGAAAATAACTTTGATTGAAAAATATCCCACAAATTACTTTTCATAAGGTATGTGCTGGGGCTTATGAAATGCAAATTATATTGGAAGACAGGAAACTTATTACATTACATCAAACAATGAAAAAAGTCTGTTGCAATAAAGGTTCAAGTATCTACCTGGCAGTGGCACCAACCAGTCAAGTATGGCATGACTGCCTAAGGCCCAAACAATACATCAGGCAGGACAAGGGGAAATGGATTCAAATTGAAAAATGGTAGGTTATATTACATATCAGGAAAAAAATCTTTGCTCTGAGGGTGTTGAGGCACTGGAACAGTCTGACCAGAGCAGCTGTGGATGCCCCATCCTTAGAGATGTCCAAGGCCAAGCTGGATGGGACCCTGAGCAACCTGGTATAATGAATGTGCCCCTGTCCATGATGCAGGAGGGAGGGGGTTGGAACTGGATGATCTTTAAGGTACCTTCTAATGCAAACCATTCCATGATTGTATGGCTTCAGCTCTTCAGTATGTGCATTCATCAGTCTCAATAACTCTCAGACATTATTCATATTATAGCTTCAATGCTTGCCTAAATTTCTAAAATTAGTCAGCATGTCTAACTCTGTTGCGGACAGAGAGCAAGCCTTGGAAAATGTTCTATGAGAGAAAAAAGTAAATGGTAAGCACTGAAAAGCAACAAAAGAAAATATTGTAAGAACTATACTGGAAAATTATCAGGCCATGCATAAAATATAGGAGTTTTTAAATTACTTTATAAAGATTAAAATTGAAAGGACTGGTCTAATAAAGATAGCTAATATGAATAAAGATGGGTAGGTACTTAACTTGTTGACTTCTAAAAGCATTCTTTAAGGAACCTACATTCGCCAATGCAAATTGCACTGAGCATCAATCTAGATAGCATAGCTAAATCCCTTCATGTGTCTAAACGTGTCCTTTAAATATGAAATAAGTTGCAATTTAGATGTTTTAATTTGGAACAAGAGTCACTGACACTCTCTTTGGGATAAAATATGTCTGAATTGTTTTATCAAATACTGAGTATTAATGGGAATAAAATATGGCTTCACAAATATAAACAATTTCCATGTTGCAGCATTTCTAATATTAATATAATTTGGTAATTTAATATTTTAAAAATATCTGGTGGGAGTAGTCTTAATATTTGGAGTCCATCTATACTCCTTATTTCACACAATAAGGAGCTACATAAATATTTATTAAATGATGCAGAATTTTTTGAAACCATTTCTTAGCATACAGCAGGCTGAGAGAGACTGATTACTGCAAATTCCATTGCTTGTGCTTTGAAGTGAATTGGATTACTCTGGATTTAGACAAGGGCCTAGGGTACATTAACAGGCTTTATCTACCCTAAGCAGCCTCACCTGGATCCTCTTCCAGCCACTCTTCAAGGGACTAGTGAACCATCCTCTTCTGGACTAGACCAGACCCCTTTAACCAAGAGCTTTTGTTGCTCCCTGGAAAACAGGTACATAAACCAAGAATTTTTCCCTAACAGATTTACATCCAGTACAGGAAATTAGGCACAAATTTATATTTTGCTTGAATTTTGTGAATCACATTTAATGCTTCTGAGTTTTAAGGGCAGACAGGACTTCTACACACCCCTCATAAAGAATTAGGGACAAATCTTTCTACAATGTATTTCTTGCATCATTCTGAATATTTTTCAATCTGGTATTATTCTGCTCCTGTCATAAAGAGAAGCCTAACATTCATAAAACCAGCCTTCACTTATAATCCCTTTTCAGAGGTTTAACTTCTAGATTGTACCTGCAATTTAAAATTTGGCTTCAGATTGCATAATTTACCAAGTATATTCTCTCACCAACTGTTGACTTAGGCAAAAAATCATAGTAAAATCACTGTGAAAGAAGAGATATTCACAGCTGAAATCTAAAATTAGACAAATCTTCTTTTGACTGTTTGGTGCCTACCTACAAGTTTTACCTCTGAGGACAGGGGAAGTGCACAACATTAACCTCCTAGTGAAAATGTGGGCAGATATACTGTATCTTATACAGCCTCAGAGAAGAATGCAAGGAAATCTGGCAAATGGGTGCTTTGCCTCTTCCATTATAAAAAATTGATCAGTTTAAGTGCTTCACAGTGCAGGTATAACCACACTGATATAAGTCATCATATACACAGCTTCTGAGGGTGAACATGGTGAGATGTGTGTCAAGCATGCAACAATTTCATCACTGTACTATTCCTGGGCTCAGATCAACTACAAAGAAACTCTGTGTGCAGCTGATGAAAGCAAGCAGCCATTTGGTCATAACTATGATGCATCCTTAGGCTAGATTGAAAAACGCCACTCAGGTGGACTCCTCATATTAGGGAATCTCTCTGTGTATTCTGAGTTGTGCTTGTCAAGAAATTCATGACGTTCTATAAAATTATAGGATTGACTCTATGAATAAATTCGACAAGATCCAGATTTACAGCAATATTTGTGAATGAGAATCTAGGACTTGTTTTATGATAAATCTATAGGTAAATATTCAATAAACGGGTGGTATTCACATCTCTGGGTTGTAATTATATGACACATGCCCCTTTGAATATCACTGGATGCAGTATTTCCTGATTTGTCTTGCAAGGAATCAAAAACTGTTTTCTGTGCTGCACAGTAGTTTTTCCCGTGCTGCTTTAACATATACCAGGCAATTTCTAGACGAAGGATATTTTCTCCCAATTCAGTCAAGCAGTAATAAGTCACATAGTTCCACTTCTTGACCTCATCCTATTACTTCACTATTTCTTTGTTCCTTTGTTCCAATCATAATGTCCTCAGACAGTATCATTTTTCCTGCTTTCTCTTAGTGGCACAGACACCTCATCTTTACCATATCCAATCAATCTCTGGCCTACATCTGAAAAATTCCCCCATTCAGTCTGACTCATAATTTTTATCAGTCATTATCTTTTTCCTTGTTGTTGTTGGTTTTTTGGTTTTTTGTTTGTTTGGGGTTGTTGGCTGGTTGGTGTTTAGGGTTTTTTGGTGGTTTTGTTTCTTCAGCATGTTTTTTTTTATTATTATTATTTTTATGCCCTTCTCTTTCCTTAATATGGAGCAATATGAAAGTGACCTTCTGATGGATGTCACAAAGCCAACCTACCCCCTCTGAACAGGGAAGAGATTGCCTCCTCCATTCACCACAAAAATCAAAATGCCTCCCAAAGAACAGGGAACAGGCAGAGGCAGTAACAGAAAGGTAATAGACTGTGAGGCAATGTCACCCTGATTTTTCAGCCTTCTGTTTGTGTCTCACAGTTCATAATTCTTAGGTAGTTTCTTACACACAGGTGTTATAAATACAAGCATTGTTTTCATTAGTCAAGGTAGTTTACATTCTTTGTTTTAGAGATATGGACAGCTGATGGACAGTTGTCTTGACCAATGGGATGGGGAGAGGTGTCAACCTTCTCCCCCAATCCCTGGCCTTTGTAGAAATACTATGAAAGTGAGGTCAGATATTATAATAAACAGTTCACGCCTTCTCAACAAAGTGAGTGTGCGTTTGTGTGTGTGTGTGTCAAACAATGATAACGCCCTTTTCCCATCTGTAACAGTAAGTTTAGCGACTGTACTGGTAATTTTTATGAGAACCCTTGGCTTTCAGAAGATGATATCACTTCCCAAAGCTGTACATGCTGTAATCACATCACAATTGTATTATTGTCATCATATTTTAAGAACAGCAAGCTCATGCCATTCCAAGCCAGTACATTTTTAGTCATTAAATCAAGAGGCTTTAATTCCAGGAGCTAGAGAAAAATATATCAAATGATGCAAATATGAAAGGAGAGAATATTAGTGTTTCAAAGAGTAGTCACATTAGTCAGCATATTAGTGTGTTCCACAAAAGCCCACAAAACTTCATACCATGTGATGATCTTTCCTCACCAAGAAAAAAAAAGAAACTTATATTTAATAACCAAATTTGATCTATGGACTGCAGAAATGCAAATATTTCTCTGTCCTGTATTCCTTCTCAAGGGCTGGAACTAGTAAAAAGCTTTTATATATATTTAAACCCTAACCAAATATCAATTTGCTTTATTTCCAAGGTTGATTGTATTATTTACCTGTAATTCTTTAGGAAGATAATTAGTGGGTCAGCCATTTGGTCAATTTACTCTGCTTTCAGGCAGGAGTAACTTGAAACTTCCTTAGCTTTTTAATTTTCATAGCCTTTTTAAAATAGCCTCTTCCAATATTTAAATAATATTTACATATTATTACAGCAAGGCAAAGAACATCTAATCTAACTGTCTTGGGTTTAAATTAAGCCAAATTTATCCCATAATGATGAGGGATAAATGTGTTCTTTTCATGATATTTGTACATTTTCAAAGAGATGATTACCATGTCCTCTGCATCATCTTTCTTCTAGGCTATACAAATCCAATTTTCAGTGCAAGACAAAAGCTTTTCTCATCTGTCTTAAAATCTCTAATCACTTTCTTGCTCTTTTCTGTTTGTTTTCTCTTAGAGAATGGTGCCCAAACCTAATTTCTATCTGAAGCCTTTGCAAGACTGAGGAAGGAAGAAATATCACTCAGAGCTGTCCGTATTCCATGAGCCATTCCCAGAATGACATTTACCTTTTTTGGCAACCTCTTATAAACCTTAATTCAGACTATGGCACATTTATAGTTTTCTGTAGTCTTTCTTGTGTTGCTCTTTCTGCTTTTGTAACTGCCCATATAATATCTTTGCCAAGCATGGTACTTGTATATATCATCATTAAATTTAATTAGATTTGGAATATTTTCTCTGACATATGTTGATCTCCAGAATACTTGCAAACTGCACAGTGCCAGTTTGATACCACGATGCCAATGCCATTGTATGAAGCACTGTCAAGTAATTTGAAATTTCCTAAAGGGTTGGAAAAGTAAGTATCCAGTAGTAATACTTTAATTGAAAAATTTCTGTGTATGTGATATGTGTAGGAAAGCCATGTTACCTACGTCATTGTGATTTAAAAGAGTGAGTAAAAATCCAAGGAACTGTATAGCAAGATTAGAAAAAAGGCTTAAATATTTTAAGTGTTTGTAAAGTACCATAATGAAAAGGTTCCTTAATACACATCAGAACCACTTTTGAATACTGAAATAATCTTGTTAGACTGAAGACCTAGGTTCTACAGACTTTGTGCTTACCTTAAATTCATATTATAAAAAATAAAAATACTTAATTTTCAACATTATTATTGTTTATCACATAGACACTTATCTGATGCATTAGAAAAGTATTTCATTGTACTGAGCTACAAGAAATTATTTAAGTCACATATAAATTTCCTGAAACAAGTCCTTTGGTAGTAATAGTTCCATTGAAAGCAATGAAATCACTTTACAGCACATCAAGTTGAATGCTGGAAATGACTCTCTCTGCTTTACACTTTTTTGGAGCAGAATTTTTAATAAAATTATTTTTAATTCATAGGTTACATGCTGTACACTTACTGGAAATTTCCAAGTCTTGTATGAGTCTGTATAGCCTCATAGGTCATCTGATTATTACTTATGGTCTCTGAGAATTTTCTGTACGATCATATACTTACAGATGTATTTTAATTCCTTATCTAAATGTAAAATCAGTTATCTTCAAATTATTGACTATTTATGTGCTTTGTGGATATTTAGATTTTTTAACCCTTAAATTTTACTTTTTCAATGATAAGCTTTGCTCAGAATTACATTAAATAAGGAAGAAAAACAACCCCAAAGCTTAGAGTTCATAGAAACATGGGTTTGGGTTGGAAGGGATCTAAAAGATCATCCAGTTCCAAGGTCCCTGCCACAGACAGAGACACCTTCCACTAGAACCAGGCTATTCAGAGCCCCATCCAACATGGCCTTGAACACTTCTTGGCATGGGGCATTCATAATTTCCCTGAACAACCTGCTCCAGTGCCTCACCAGCATCAAAATAAATAATTTCTTCCTAATATTTAATCAAAACCTACTCTCTTTCAATTCAAAACCGTTCCCCTTTGTCCTATCACTAAATGCCCTTGTAAAAGTCTCTCTCCATCAGTCTTGTAGTTAGACACTTACAGATTAAAACTCTATGTATGTTAACATCACTTTGGTGAAATAAATGAAGCACAAATAAAAATAGAAAAATCCCAACTAAATTCTTTTAAGGGCTCCAGTCTTCAAGTTGCAATGATAATTAAAGACTAGACTAGCTCTCTTATTCAATTAACAAAAAATGGTAAACTTAAAGACTTGAGTTCCAGACAAGATAGAGTTAGTGAAAGAGAACTTTCACAAAGAATTAAGGAGAAAGGTTTTAATTCTATTTTAATCTAACCTCCATGGTTTCAGTCCATATTTATATATATGCTCACACTAAGATACTATACATACATTTCACACTCATATTGTTCAATACTAAATATGGATGAACATCCTATGTTTGAAGTTAACTGCATCTATGAGTTTGGGAAAAGCAAGAAGTTTCTGTCTCAGAACTCCACCTCTCACTCTACATTCTGGCAGCTCCCTTGGTATCTCTGGTAATGAAGAAATAGACATCATATTATGTTTCTTAATCTGGAACTCTGCCTTCTGTGGCCTCCCTCCCCCTCTCTCTCACACACACATACACATTTACACACGTGTGCACACACATTGACAGACTCTCACAGAATAGCAAACTTAGCATGTGTTGCAATGAAAAACCCATATATTTCTAATGACGCTGTTTTGTCATCCTCTGTCTCCCAGAAATTCTATTGATCCCGGCAAATATATACCTCGTCTAACAAAATGTGAGAAACTTTATAAAAGGTACAAATGTTTTCATCTGCCTTTGGGTCAGTGAGAGCTGAAGGTTTAAAAGTCTGCTAGAAGCCCTTTGGCTCATAAAGCCCACTGACTACATGAAGAAGGTGATTTTTCACTATGAATGACTGGACACAATAACAGTGGAAATAATACGATGAGTAAGAAAGGTTTTCATAGCAGTTAATAAGTTGGACAACTTCAATACCAATTAATTAATATAAATCCTGTGAAAATCTCAGGTGATGACTAAGCCACTAAATAAACAGAAAATGCACTTTTAAAAACAATTATATACATATATTAGTAAGTCTCTTTCCAATTCTCCTGTTTTTAATTTCTTTCATTTCTATTTCAGACTTTCTGTCACAGGACAATAAAGTAGATAAAGTGCAAGCCTAGTGTTTTCCAAAATGCCTGTGGGATCAGTTTGACCAGTTCCCATTAAAAAATTAATGAGAAATAAGTGTTCAAATCCTATAGGTTCTTTTGTGTTGGGGGTTAGATTTGGTTTTCTTTTTTCCTATAGAATTTTTTCCCACAAAGTCGTCAGGAGACTAATTGCTAGGTACTTATGGGTGCTTAACCTAAACAATACGAACGGCTAGGAAGGTGTAGCACCAGGGCTACACCCTTCTTTGGTCTCAGGGAGTTTTTCTCTCTGGGGGGGATGGGAAAAAGGTGATACCTGATACCGCGAGGTTTTGGGAGGTAAAGGGCAGGGGTGGGGGCAGTTTTCNTCCTCCCCAGCAGATACCTGTCTTTCAAACCAAGACACTTTGAAATTTCAACCTGAAAGTATGAGTGTTATTTTGAAGCTTCTCTCAAGCTAAAGGTCTAAGCATAATTCTGCTTCTTCTTCAGTTTTGCATGAGTAAGAACATACACATAGGATTTCTACTGGAAGACTCCTTAAAGATACAGAAATACTGTATAGCCAGTTCTTGTACTTTTATGAAGTGTCTTGCAATGCAGAAGTTAGAAGAAAATAAAATTGAGAAGACCAGAAAAATCCAGGCAGATAAAAAGCTCTCTATGTCTTAGATTAAGGAAGATTAGAAGATATATACATTAAAAATATATAAATAATATTTTTCTTGGAGACAGATAATCTAAAGAATTACAAGGACCAGGATCATATTTGTGTTTACACTTTGTACAGAGCAGAATTGGTCTGGAAGAGGGTGCAGGTATGTGGGGTGTGTTACAAAAATCTTCAGTAAATTTTGCATGACTTAGCTGTGCCTCAGTTATACAGGTCATACTAAACTGAACCAGTAAGAGTTGATAAAAGTCTACAGCATAATCAAACTACTTTATATGTGCTCTTTCCAGAATACAGATGTAAAACTGGACTGCTTATCTCACTTTCTTGCCAGTGTCACTGTCACCAGGAGCCATGTATACACAGACTTTTCAAAGCTAATAACCATCAGCTGTGTCTCACCTTTTGATAGAATCATAGGATCAGAGATTGGCCTAGACTGGAAGGGACCTTAAAGATCATCTAGTTCCAACCCCTTGATCCCCCTTTTTCCATTAACAGTGTGCACTGGAAACATAATTAATTTAGATCTATTTTAATAGCTCTACACACACCTACAATACCAGCATATGTACAGACAAGTTTGAAATGTGACTCCCTACATGAGGTCATCCCCACCAAAATGCTAGAGTAATATTGTAGTCCACAATCAGATCTATCCTTTTTTTTCTTAACAATCTACATCAGCACCTTCATCCTCTTCCACATATTTTATGCTATTTAAATTCCTGTTGCTAAGGTCATAATTGCCACTGGAATAGCAAAGTGCAGCCAAGGTGGCCATGAAATTTGACTGATGAAAAAAGTTAACAAGGCACAATTTGGTTTCAGCTTAATTACTTTAAAATAATTTTCTATCCTCTCCTTCTGTAATATAAATTAAAAACCACCTGTAAGTGTAAGAAGAAAATGTTCATGGTGCTCTAATTAAGAAGTACACTGTGTTAAAAACAGATGAACTGAACATTCTTTAGTCAGAGGAGCCTGGGAACAGGAAAACTGAGTCAGGTCCAAATTTACATTCCCCAAAGATATGAAAAAATCACCTATACAGTGCAACTAGATTCTGTGAGTGTGCACTGTATTTTCAGACAGCAACATCCGGGTAAATATGTCTGCCCTACTATTCTGAAGCATTCATTTTCTGAATCTTTTCTTCCCTTCACCTTCCCAAATTTTTCACCTTGAGATAAGTCTGAGTATAAATATTCACCCACATTCTAATACCCTTGCACTTAAAAGCAGCATTTCTAAATTCAGTGTTTCTTATTAGGCCACCAGAATTCAAGATAAAAAGCTGAAATTGCAAATGGAACCTTTATGCTAGTCTCATGAGAGCATGCATTATTTTATAGTCCTCTTTGACTGTACGACTACTTCCCAAATGACAAATAGTCAATTATAGCAAAAGCATGCTAAGATAATCCTAACATGGAAGGTTGTCAATAAAAGGAGAAAGCAAACAGATTGTAGTTGGAGTAATAGAGTTACAGAGAAACTGAACTCTCTATGTGTTAGTTTTCCTCTCTCACTTGAATAACTGTTTCTATCGGATATGCATCTGTCACTTTGGGTGTATCTGTATTGCAGAGTTAAGTAAAAAAAACCCTTAACCTTAAGAAACCTCCTCTTTCTTTTAAGGCTGGGTTCTCCAGATATATTTTCAAGTGTGTCCCTTTAGAAAACATTTTCTTTTGTTAGCACTACTCTCCCTTCTCAAGAAACATGCATTTTTTTTCTCTAAGCTCTCCTCTCAGCTCTTCTTGAACAAAAGCTCATATGCATACAGTATAAAATAGAATGATCTTAAAAAGTCATATATGTCTGATGGTTTTGAGGGAAGTTACTCCAGTTCTTGGGCTACTAAAGCTGCAGAACTTTTTTTTTAGAACTTAAACTTTAATTCACGTGGAAGTAATTAAAGAAATTATGCTGTCACAGTAAAGATATTCCTGAATGTGTATGTGAAGCATAATAATTATTTTCTTTCCCAAAACTGAAGGAAAATAGCTTTAAGAGGTGCATTGATTTAATTAGTGACACTGCTAATTAACTCTGAAACTCACCAATGATATTTAAATATTAACATTCCTATCCATTTTACTGGTACTCTTTTTGCCAGATTCATCCAATCCATCTGTGAAATTCCAGTCTTAGGTTTACTTTTGCCAAACTTTTGCTATTTCTCTTAAAACTCCAGTTGCCAAAATTTCTCTTTCCCCATGTAACACTTCCAATGTTCAATTACGCTGTAAACATACGGGAAAAAATGTATTAAGTATGTTGAAAGCTGAAAAGAGAAACGATACAATTCATTTTTCTGGACCATGAAACAAATGACACAGGTTCTAAATACAGTTGATATGGGGACTTTAATTAATAGAGTTATTTAAAAAATGCTTATCTTAACCCATTTTGATGTGGAATTTCCAGCTGAATTTGAGCAACACAAAACCTGGAATATTTATCTTCCATTTAAGATTCAAATTGATAGAGAGCTACAGAGGCCTTTGTATTTACACTGTAGAAGCCATCTATTAACTAGACCTTTAAGCACCTCTGAAACATAATATTTATGACAGACACGTGTTTGTGTCTTTCTTGACCAAACCCTTCAATATTTCTCAGAGGACCTGGTTACTTCTCAAGTCATTTAGCTATGCTTATGTATTCTCTCAGAACTCCTCGTATCTTCTTCCTCAGATGTGTCAGACTCAGCTGACACTGCTCTGTGTTATTTTTTCTGTTTTGTGTACTGTGTCCTTCTCTTACCTAATAGTAATATCTATCTTAAACACAGGAAACCTTGTAAAAATGAAGGAGATTGTTAAAATCTTAAAACAATCACTGGACTGTCATTCAGAGTCTACTGTAAACTCAGTGAATAATCACCGGCACAGTCTAAAGGACAGATGGACTGCTTGTAAGCTTTTGGCTGTGAAGAATCCTCCAATTTGAGATAAATATTTTGGGTAATTTTTGATAGACTTGATGCTTGAATGGGCAAAAAATCAGAAAGCATGAAGACAAGGCATCAATAGTGGGAGAGAAAAAACCAGCATGAAAATTGTCATAAAGCAAAGAAAATAAAGTTTCATGTGAACAGTTTCACAGAGCAAATAAGTCAGAGACTTAACTGATTCAGTGCATTTTTTTACCTCTTCTTCACTAACCCAATAATAACTCACCTTCCTAAAAATGTTATCAAAAAAGAGATTTTCTAAAAATTATTGTATAGTTATTGATGTTTTTCTTCCAGGAGCCATTTCTCTTTCTCATTCTGTGTTCTCTCTCTTTCAAATGTATTTCTCTCAGTATTCAGCTTACAGAAATCTATTTTCTCTTCCTATTTCTCTTGACCACTTCTCCTGCCTTCAAGAGATTAGGAGAGACCTGCTCTACTTGTTGAAATGGGTGTTGTCTCTACAGAGACCAAAATAACTGAAAGCCTGACAAATGTCTCAGAAGAGATTTTACCATCAAAATAGCTCCCTGAGACAGAGAAATCACATTGCAGACGAGGAAATGAATGCTTGGGTTAGACTAACTTGATTCATAATTCCCTGAGCAAGCATCAGAGTAACTTCAGTTTCCTCTGCTTTGTACAGAGTTGGACATGACTTCTAAAGGTTGAACCTCATTGATCCTAAATTATTCTATGATATTATGGGTCTATGAATTAGAAATTCAATTTAAAGCTTCCTTTAAAAACAGACAATCTTACACTTTCAGATTTTCTCCCTCTCTAACTTCA
>WBMY01015303.1:153017-199845 GCA_013397315.1 Donacobius atricapilla
CCGAAGAAGAATGAATGAAAGAGCGTTATGGGGACAGGAGGAAGGAAACTTGAGATTTTTGGCACGGTTCTTTGTGGTAGAGTATCTGGAAAAAAAAAATCTTCTTCCCATGTAGACGTAAGAAAAAGAGTTGCCACTAGAAATAGTGAAACAAACGGCATAAAGGTGCAACTACAGCTCGGAAGTTAGGGGGTGTGGAGGACAAGGAAACTGTTTATCCGAGAGAAAATGAAGATTAAAATGTGGAGATACCAAGATGGGGCAAACTCTAAGAGTTTACACTTACAGTGACCATCCATTTCCAGTCACCTTTGTCCGCACTCCCAGTTTTCCCATTAGGAATTTTTACATAGTGCTTTCACTTAAATAATGCTTCTTTACTGACTTTTATCATCTTTGCATATATTCTTTCCTCCTTTTTCTCCATCCTGTCACTCCATTTGTTCTGCCGTGATCCCTCACTCTACTGTAATGTGTTGTGTCTGTTTCCTTCTTCTTTTCCATGTCAATTCAACTTACTGATTTTTCTTATGTCTCTGTACTTTTTATGTGCTCTTCCAACTTCTTATATGTAATTCTGGTATTCTGTTTGGTTGCTCTGTACCTTCACTTTCTTCTGTCCTGCCAACCCCACTCAAAACTTTCTGCTGCACCCATACATCAGCCTTTTTTGCTTTATAGTCTCTTTAGTCTCCTGGGTTCCCATGATTTTTTTTCTCTCAGAAGAATGAAGTCTATGTCCCTGTCTCACACGTGCACACTTGCTTGTTTTGTATGAGGTCTTGCTCTCACTCAGCACATTCTTGCTCCTTTCTCTGACAAGGTTGCTCATGCAGATCCTCCTCTGTTCCTAGACTGTTTGTCTAAAGTTCTTACCTGTACGTCTTCTCCCCCTGTCTCATGCAAGATCACATCAAATGTGTAAAGAACCCACATTTTCTTTCTTCATGTCTGTTTTCATCCTACTCTTTCACTCTCTACATGCAGTTTCCTTAGCAATTCTCTCGGTTTAACAACACTCATCCATTGATTCTTTCTTTGTCTTCCATCTCTCCCAAAAGTATTGTCTTTTCACTCCATCATTAAAATCTCTCCTGATTATAAATCCAAGTCTTTTTTCTCTGTCATCTGTGCTCAAGTCACTCATTTGATCCTTATCACAAATGTGCATCTCGGTTTCTGTTGGATTGTAAGGTCTTTGGAGCAGGACTCTTGTCTTCTCACATGCTTATCTGGTGTGTACCATGCTCGAATCTGGAGTACAATTGTGAGACTTCTGCTATATGAATATTAAAGCTGCATATTTAAAAGCACACATTGACGTTTTATCCTTCAGCTCATGTCCTCAGCTGCCTTCTTTACTGATGAGCAGGGGAAGGAGCCTGGAAGAGAGGAAGTTGCTCTCTGTATCTTCCCCATGCTTCACAGGCTGGCCCCCTGCAGAGTATAGGGATGATATTCCAGCGACAGAACTTTCTCCTCCCACAGCAGTCTGCTTTGCTGGCATCTGGCTCTGCTGGAGAGACGGGCGGCAGATGGAGCTAGTGTGGGAGGAGAAAAAGATTGGTTTAGTCAAGTGGAATATGAACAGGAGGCCAGCTCCAGTCAGGAGGAGGTTTTCTGAGGAAAGAAGGGAAACACTTTCATTTTTTGCAACCTCTTCCATATGGAAAACAGCACATTTTGAGGGTAAAGGCAATATCAGGAGCAAGAAACGCTGTTGGATAGAATGAAGTGGCATGTATGTGTGATGAGGGCACATATTTCTCCTTTTTGAAATATGCCATCTCCTGCTCTTCTTTCTTGCCCTTCTGAGACCAAAGAGTGTTATCATATGCCAACACTTCTTGTCTTTTCATATTTAAGTATTTGAGCTACACATTGCTGGGAGACATGGGTGTTCCAGGGGATTGCTGTATTATTTGAGAGTTGTCCTAATACGGGGCTTTTCCCTAGGTCATTGCCTTTGACCACTGCTAGTGACATGGTCCGGGCCTAAATGAGCCTCAGTTTTGCCCCAGAACAGCCATTGCCGTGTTCACATTATTTGGATAGTGCTGAAAATACAATTTTGTTTTTGCTGGGGACAGGAAAGGCTAAAAGCATGGGAAATTTGAGGCAAAGGACTTGGCAACAGCAAGTATGTATTGTGCTGTAAAACTCTGCGTGTCAGCACAAGTGCATAAAGCAGTTGTACTTCAGAGTAAATTGTGAAAATATAACAAAGATTTTTATGACAATAAGAATAAATATGCAAAATAGGCTTCAGGAAAGAAGTAATGTACATACAGTTGAATGAAATGTCACTAAAAAAAAGTGCTTAGGATGGTTGGAAAGCAGATTTACTTTTCATTCTTTCGTGTCCTTAAAGAAAATACAGATAATACCTGTTGAACATTATAAAATGTGTAGATCATTTATTTCCTCTTGTTCTGTCTTGTGTAATCCACTTTGCTGATTGATAAGTCAAACCTGTTGGGTCTTGTTGATTTTTTTGGTTTGTTTGTTTCAGTGCTGTGAGCCAGGGCGATTCTTAAGAGAGCCTCCTGTAGCTCAAAGACATTAAATAATAATGTTTCCTTTTAAAAGTAAAACACAAGGCTGAAATTTACAGGCTTGTATGAACATTTCTGTTCCTTGTAATTTGGTTGTCTCTCCCTAAAATTTCTTTTAGCCAAACTGAATGGAGGAATTCCTCAAGCCTCTAATGATAGCTGAATTCAGCTGTCTATCCTGAAATGTATTCATGTAAACAGTATTTAATGTAATAGAGCAGAGTAGGATTCAGATCATGGAGTATGGTACATGAGAGGAGCACGCTTCCACTCTGTATTGGTGAGAGTTTTGTGCTAAAGCTTCATAAGAGATGATTGTAACTGATTGCTTAAGAAATCATGATGAAATATAGGAATCACTTAGTTGTATGTGAAGGAAGCTTTTAGCTTCCTTTAACTTTCAAAGTTCTTTGATTACCAGTAGCATTTTTGTGAGACTGTGTTTCTGACATTATGAGAAAAACTAAGGTCTGCCCTCTTAGTTCCCTCTTTTAGTGCTGAACTATTGGTCCAAAACAGTAACTTCATTAAGTATATTAGTGAGAGACTGTCATCAATGTTGAGTTTTTTTGCTGTTTTCAACTGTTTCTGTACACTAGCAGGGGAAGCTGTCCATCAGTGAGACAGTGAATGGAATAACAGTTACGAAAGGAACATTCCAAACATAAAACTGAATCAAACACATAGAAGCTAATTGTTACTGAAAAGTGATAGAGCAACAAACTACCTTCTTCCCCCTACTGGCCTCCTCACGATAGGAATAACATTTTGTGTGGTTCAAAGATGACTCCTTTGTGTGTTACTGGGAGTGTCTGTAGATGGTCTTTCACAAGTATCATCTATCTAATGTGTATGTTTATATATATTTGCTTTCCTAAACCAAACAATATTGCACTGTTTGAGCAAGTATTCTGCAAATTTATCTCTCAATGTCATCCATTAGTTTTTGTATGTACTTGAATAATGAGTATGTTTAAATTTAATTATTAAATATCCAATAATAAAAAAACCAATTGTTTTACCATTGTGTTATGGGAAAAATGGTTATTGAAGCAAAGATATCTTGATCAGAAGACAGGATCAGCATACGTCTAGAATATGATTGATCTCTGGACATAATGCTGCTTACTCTTACTCGGATGAGAATCTGCTGAAGCCCTGTTGAAGAAAGAGTTTTAGAATTCCACCTAGTTTCATTGACTGTATCTGTGATGTGGGAAGCACTAGAGAGAAAGCATGTCTCATCATCTCTCTCCTTAATCTGGCAGTTATGCTGTTTTCCTCCTTCTATTCCTAAATGTATGGACTTGAATCCCTAGAGGAGGTCCTAAAATGACTCTTTATTTTCATGTGAGCAGATCTTTAAAACAATAGTTGTCTCCCATTTTCAAAAGTGGGATAGTTAAATTGCCTATTGTGGAACAAAACACAGTGGAATACAAACTTCAGAAAAATAAGATCAGTTTCCTCCACGGTAATAAGTTTCTGAGAACCCCATTGTTTTCATTGTTAATAAACTTTGCAATTAGCCTCCAGCTCCTGCTAAATGGTAAGGCATGACCTTTTATTCTATAAGCTCTTAGTCTTTTAGGCTTAAAAACAGACCAGTTTCATTCTCCAGCTGGCAACTGAAAAGGAATAAATATTTGGGAGGGGAAAAAAGTGTCATCTTTACACACTTTTAGTAGACATGGTTGTGAGGTTTATAGGCACAACACAATACTTTTATAGTTCATTAAAATGCAAGCTGAAAACTACGGAAAAGCAGTTAAGGTAGTTTTGGTATCAGTAGTTCCATGTGTCCTAACAGGAATTTACAGGATCTTCTACATTGTTTGAAGTTACAGTCAGTATGCATGATTTTCAATTACTTAAATTCTGAATCTCACTCTTGCATAAGATATCAATGAAATTAACTGGACTTTTGTCCAGGTAATTTCAAGGAATTCAAACTGAAATAGCTAGAAAGATGGAGAGGAATTACTGAATCAAGTGATGAAGATGATTAGTGGGCGAAATACTAGTCAAGGAAAATACAGATATAATGTGGTGTAGTTACTGTTTACTTATTCATGAAATACAGATATGAAGGAAAGCTCATATAAAGGTCTCTGGTGAGCAGATATATCTAGATAAGGAAAATGACTGGAAAATTATGTATCTGATGGTAGGCAACAGAATGCTTTTCTATCAAAGAAGGAGAATACCTACTATATAATGAACTTGCTCTCATTTGATACAAAGAAATAGATATGAAGAAATACTACTTAGTTGTTAGAGTGCATTTTCTACCATAAAGTGTGATTGTTTTGTGCTACTGATGTTGCAGGGAAGTTCATGGATTCTGTTGCCTGTATTTTTTTCAAAGACAAGTTGGAAGGATTGTGTCTGTTCTTCTGGGTTCACTGCTGACATAGTATGTCATACCTTAGGTACAAAATGTATTTGATTATAATTATAGTTCAACTTTTATATTATTATAGTTCACAGTTGCAAATTTTTTTTCAGTTTAGTGTGTGAGCATCGCAGCTATTAATGAATCTCAGTTCTACTAAAGAAAAGAAATAAAATGGTTAAAGACATTTATGTAATCACCTTATGTAGTGCAAGATAAAACTACAAAAACATGTGTTCCCTTCTAAAATAAACACAAAATTTATTAGCCCACCAGTAAACCTTGAACAAACCCAAGCTCTCCCTTTCCATTATTTGGAAGGCATAATGTCAAACTTCTGCAAAACCACTGATTGTTTCTTCAAAGTGGATATACTGTGTTCTTTAACTGGTTTAAGATTTATGCTGCTCTTTGTCAGTTTTATTTGAATCCATCTAAAAGGTCAGTGCTTGCTCTAGGCATCTCAGCTCTGCTTATGCACTCAGCAAGACTGTTGTAAGAGTTTATAAAGATAGAATGTGGTATTATATAGATTTTAAAGCATTTCAAACTGCATCTGTTTTTAATACTTTAAAGTCTGTCTCATCCTTGTAGTTTACCAAGTGATCATTTTATGATGTTAAACATTGGAGAATTTTGTGTTGATACTGTTTGAAGGCCTTTAAGGAAGCAATGTAACTTAAAAACAATTTAATTAACCTATTTAAATTGCTTAAATCTTCTCAGCTCTCTATTTCAGATTCCAGTTTATTGTCTTACCTTTTTGTCATCCTCAAACTGCACTGTTGACTATAATCTGAAGGAGCAGGTTGAGTCTGTTTAATTTGTTATCTGTGATATGTCAAATGACAGATTTGGTTTCATTCTGTATGAGGAAGGCCAGGATTAGAGCTGCAAACATGGTTTTAGTTGGCACTGAAATTGATTTGAAAAATAATTATGATTAGAGCTTTATCCTTTAAAGAGAGGTCATGCTATTTGGAACCTTTATTTATTGGTTGCCTGGCAACTGTTCATTCATGTTCCTGCTTATCGTCATTGATTGTAAGCATCTTTGCTGTACAACAAGAGCAATTAAGTGGCAACACTTTATTTCTGTGATGAATTAAATTTGACATGAATTAGAGATAAAGAAAAAAACATTACTGTAGCTTTACTTATTAACCAAAACTATTGGTACAATGTTTCTTAGCTTATTGAATCTGGTTTATACCAACTGAAGAGTTCAGCTGTAATAATAATGTTTCTAGCATCCTTTTTTGAGGTATTAGAGCACATCATTGACTAAGGGGCTTGTTCAGGTATTTTTGCCATGTTTAGAAACTCCTACCAATTTCAAGATCAAGGCTTCAGGGTGCTAGGAAACTTATGTCCTGTTGATTTCAGAGCTTAATATTAGGCAATCCAATCTCCAGTAGTGATGCTTGAACCCAATCATTGGGAAAGAGGTTTCACATTCTAGAGTTAAAACTGCTGTGCTAGGAGATGTGCAGGTGAAGCAATAAGAAAAACATTAAAGTCACTTGATGCTTTCTCTCTGTAGAACAATAGCAGTTTTTATTACACTGTGAAAAAAACATAAAGCATATTATTCAACAATTCCTTTGTGACTGTGGATGAAAGTATTTTGCTCTCTTTATTAATTCCTTATGAATCATGTAATTATTGACCCTTGTGTGGAATAGCAGTGTGGAATAATACTGTTAGGTATGGAGTATTTGTAGAAGACATCTTTTGTAAAGAATATTGAAGAAAATTCCTTATGGCTGCATCTTGAAAGAGCATCTACACTATGTGGCCATGATGGAAGTGCATTTATGTCTCTGCTGCTACCACTTGGTAGGATTGCCTCTATTCTGGTTGGCTCATTGCTTTGGAAAAGAGGCCATCTCTAGTCACATGGATGATAAGAATGATATCAGGAGTAGTCAGCATGGATTCACTAAAGATAAATCATGCTTGACCAACCTGATTGCCTTCTATGATGAAGCAACCACCAGGATGGATGAGGGGAGAGCAGTGGATATTGTCTACCTCGACTTCTGCAAGGCTTTCAAAGCTGTCTCACTCAACATCACAGACAAACTCAGAAGTGTGGAGTGGGTGAGTGGACAGAGAGGTGGTTTGAGAACTGACTGAACATCAGATCCCAGAGGATTGTAATCAGTGGCACAGGGTTTAGTTGAGGCCTGTCACTGGTGGTATCCCCCAAGGTTTGATACTGGGCCCAGTATTGTTTAACTTTTCCTCAATAACTTGGATGAAGGGACAGAGGCCTCCTCAGCAAGTTCCCTGACAGCACAAAGCTGGGAGGAGTGGCTGATACCTCAGAGTGCTGTGCAGCCCTTCAGGAGGACCCTGACAGGCTGGAGAGATGGGCAGAGAAGAACCATCTGAAATTCAACAAAGGCAAGTGCAGGGTCCTGTACCTCAGGAGGAACAACTGCATGGACCAGTACAAGCTGAGGGCTGACCTGCTGGAAAACAGCTCTGTGGAGAAGGATCTGGGGGTCCTGGTGGACCTGGTCCTGCGCGAGCAGTGTGTCCTTGTGGCCAAGAAAGGCAAAGGTATCCTGGGGTGCCAGGAAGAGGATTGCCAGCAGGTTGAGGGAGGTGATCCTGTTGCTCTACTCAGCCCTAGTGAGGCCACATCTGGAGAGCTGTGTGCATCTCAGTACAAGACCGTCTCTCCTACAAGGACAGGCTGAGGGATCTGGGCCTGTTCGGCCTTGAGAAGAGACGACTGAGAAGGGATCCCACCAATATCTATCAGTACCTGGAGGGAGGGTGTCAAGAGGATNAGGCAAAGGTATCCTGGGGTGCCAGGAAGAGGATTGCCAGCAGGTTGAGGGAGGTGATCCTGTTGCTCTACTCAGCCCTAGTGAGGCCGCATCTGGAGAGCTGTGTGCATCTCAGTACAAGACCGTCTCTCCTACAAGGACAGGCTGAGGGATCTGGGCCTGTTCGGCCTTGAGAAGAGACGACTGAGAAGGGATCCCACCAATATCTATCAGTACCTGGAGGGAGGGTGTCAAGAGGATGGAGCCAGGCTCTGCTCAGTGGTGCTGTGCAATAGGACAAGAGACAATGGGCAGAAACTGGAGCATAGGAAGTTCCACCTGAGTATGAGGAAGAACTTATTTACTCACACTGGAACAGGGTATGGGGGTCTCCCTCAGTGGAGATATTCATGTGTACCATCTGGACACAATCCTATGCCATATACTCTGGAATGACCTTGCTTGAGCAGGGAGGTTGGACCAGATGACCCGCTGTGGTAGCTTCCAACTTGACCCATTCTGTGCTTCTGTGAAAGAATGTTCCTCTAGGACTGATGCCCTCTTATTTGAGCTTCTGATTGTATTAACTCACGAGTACTCATCATATCGTGACACAGTTAGGGGGAACAAAGTAACTGCTGTAAGACAAATCTGTATCAATTGTCATCAGATTTTCCCATTCACTACATGTTGGTAATACATGAAAATGGTGTTGTGTGTTTTATCCCTTCTGTTGAACAGTTGAGCTGGTTTCAAAACTATAGATAATTTGAAAAGAAATGCTAACCTCAGAAAGTCTGGTCTTCAGTATTTTCTTTTTCTCATGATATTGTAGGAAAAAAGTTGTTTTATTTCATTGGTACTATTCATTTTTGCTGCAATGTAATCACAAATTCTCTTACAGATGTGAAATAGATGTTGGCAAGGTGAAGACTTAATTTCTTAGAAAATTACCAGCTGAAAAGTAGACAGGAAATTATCAATGTCTTTAAAACATAGATAGTAAAACAGAAAAACAAGACTCCCATTCAATGGGCAGGAAGATACTTCATTTAAATGTACTGGTGGATATTTACAAAGTGTACAACAGAGGAAATTGCTTTCTTTTTGTATGGCATGTGAATCTGAAGGTGATGATCCTGTCACATTTTTACCTCAGACACTGGTTGTGTGATGCTCTTCTAGGAAATTGCTTTGACCCACTGTCTTTGCAGAGAAATTGACAGATTTTTCTCCGTGTGTCATGGTTTATATTTAATTGCAAGTGAAAAAAAAATGGTTTTTCATGAAATAAAATGTATTATTATTGTTATGAGAAGTAATAGAAATATATTGTTAACTGTACAGCATGATTTTGGTCTTGGCATGTGAGGCTTTTTTATTTTTAAATATATGGAAGCTTTCATTGCTTCTATATATTTAGAATAATGAAATAATAATAAAAAAACCCCTCAAACCAACCCCGGACAATGTTCCAGTGTTTGGTTTTTCTTGTTGATTATGAAGTGCTGAGCTTTAATACTTCTGTCCGTTACTTGTACATGAAATGCTAGCTTGGAAAGGTCTTCATTATATTTTTTATCTATTGCAGATATTTTTAAATACGTAGGGAAAAGGATGTGATGTAAGTGACTGAGGCATTTTGCTGGGGGAGGGAGGGGGGTGGGGCTAAAGATCCAGGTTGTGTGACCATCATGAGTCTTCATATGAATCATGTAGTTTATCCATCTTTGTAACCTAGCTTGCACAAATGTACATTGAACTAGATGAAGAGTGCTTCCAGCCTTTTCCAATACATATCAAGAGCGATAGAAGAAAAGTGATGTAAAAGAGCCAGGAATATATCTTCATCATTCCTTTATCTTGGGACTGTTTACTTTTTTTTCATAAAAAAGTAGTAGAGGAATATCATAAAATATAAATACAGCATTTCAATTTAATCATCTGTATAATCGTTCTAGAAGTGAATGTTTAAAAGGAAGTACCAGAGCAGAAAAGATGAAAGACATGTCTGTTTGAACACTGATTTTGATTTTTTTGGGTTGGTTTTTTTTTTAGGGTTTTTTGGGTTTTGCCTTTTTGTTTTGTTTTGGTTTTGGTCTTTTAAAATATGAGTACCAAAACTTGGTAGACAACACTATTAGGATTAGCTGAAGGATGTCATTAGATAACTGAAGATAGAAGCATCACTATATTTTTCAGGATGAAAGTTTGAATAAGATAATTTTTGTTACCCAAACATACTCAAAATGATTTTAAATAAAAGTACAAGTCTTAAAAAATAAATCAATTTTGGGTCAGATTGTAAATACCACACAATGCACCATTAAAAATTGTTCTGGTTTTGAGTGAATGTACCTTTAAACAAGTAAATTGTTCCACATACATTCATACTTCATTTTCATCACGATAGCTAAGCTTCTCCTTTTGTATTTAAGTATTTGTGGATTTTTGTGGCATACAATTAAAGACGCACTGTTCCAGGCATTTAATGTGTTATATTAGGCACCTCCAACAGACAGCCATACTGCTCACATACCCCTGGATTTTAAGAAAGTAATGGAGAGAGGATAAGGTAAATAAGATTTGCTGTGATGATATGTTAAATATGATAGAATCTTTTTCCTCAAGGTTACTATACCATCTGTTCACCTTATGTCTCTTTCATTCTCTTTCATTCTCTTTCATTCTCTTTCATTCTCTTTCATTCTCTTTCATTCTCTTTCATTCTCTTTCGCTCTCTCTTTCGCCCCCTCTCTCTTTCACCCCCTCTCTCTTTCGCCCCCTCTCTCTCTCCTTCTCTCTCTCTCTCTCTCTTTCTCTTTTTCTTTTCCCATAGTTTTTCTTCGTCCAGACCATTACCTACAGCCCAGCAACATCATCAACCATTACTGAGCCATAGAATCAAAAGTATTAGAGATGGGAAAGACTCATCAAAAACCTATTTCTCTGTCAGTACAGGATTGCTTAATAAATCAATATAGCAACTATAGCTGGAGATAGTCAAGTTTTAAAATTCACAGTGGGGGGACTTCCAAATTTTGAATTAAGAAATAAAACCACAAATGTGATAAAAGCACAGTAGAGAGTATTACAATGGAAGAATTCTCTTCTATATTTTTTTTTTCCTTTGGCTACTGGCAGCAGCTGGAAGCTGGCTCAAGTTAGACAATTTTTAATTGTAAGGTATGGCTGTCCTGTAATCCAAGATGACAAGAGCTGTATATGATCATAAATTGCATGCACTAATTGGTAATTCAGTGCATTTCTTTGGCTTTAGAGAATAAAATATAAAGGGCAGAGAGAAATAAGGATTGATGAAATTTTCACTCCATTTGAAATCCTTAGTGCAGGTGACATGGACTAACACTGCTTGTTTTTAAAATATTTATATGTAGATTGTTGACACTCTCAGGATGGCGGGATTAGTTTATGATTTTCTTGAAGTACTATGCCTTTTTGTATATAAGTATTGCTACCTAGTTAATAAAATTGGATACTAGTAGGAGTGCAATGGATATCAAGATATAATGCTCTGTTAAAAAGTTAGGTAATTTCCACATTACATCATTAGTATGGTCACAAACACAGACTTAAAGATGTCCATGACACTGGGAAATATGGGTGATTACAATAGCCATACTTTGCAAATGATTTAACACTTGCCAAATGAGGATCTCTCAAGTTATTTTGTGGGGGAAGGTTGAGTTTCTTTGCTCATTTGTATCCTGATGAGATTTGTGCAGGATGATTTGCATAAGGTATATTTTTCTTCATGTGTGCAAGCTTCAGGGTTAGATGGGGAAAGAGATTCAGTTAAAGAGAACCATACTTAAATTTAAGTGTTCAAATGTTCTATACATGTTCCCTATATATTAGTAATGTTCTGATGTCTGCAGTCAGTGAAACGGGGAGCCAACAAAACAGTTAATAAATTGCAGTTCACCCCACCAGTTAATATGTTTCTGAGTGACTTGAAGTATTTTTCTGAACTCTCCTGTTGATATTTACCAGGAATGTGATTAAATTGCTCACATGTGAGTATCGAGCACCTTTTAAGGTGCCCTTGGCCGAGATGTGCACAGGGCTGGCAGAAACTACGTGGGACTAACAAAACTTTCCTCTTTAGGATAGCAACAGGAAGCCAGTCTCTGTGTTCTAAGTCAGCTCATATGCCTCTAGACACTTCTATTTAGGTAACTAAACCCTGTTTCTGGTTTAAAATGATGGTGGAGAGTGATGAGACCTATATGTATGGGGCTCCCCCAGGTCGACACTGGCATTCCAGTGTCATAATTTGGGGTTGAATCCCTTCCCTCTGCAGTGGTAGGATTTGTTACACTTGTGTATGGACCTGTTGCTGTTTGGGCCCTGTGGTCTGACCTGCTTGGTCTCTGGATACTGTTCCAGAAAATCATGGGCTTCCTAAAAAATCCAGTGATATATCTCCCATCCGCTGGATAATGTAGTTCATCTCAGATCACACCAGACACCTGGACTCCTGAAAAAAACAAGAATAGAAGTCCATCCTTATGTCACTACAATTTTTACCCTGTCACTTTGATGCCTTACACACTATTGAATATATTCATCCCTTAGTGTAAAAGGATAACAC
The DNA here is from genome assembly GCA_013397315.1 of Donacobius atricapilla. Taxonomy (NCBI): domain Eukaryota; kingdom Metazoa; phylum Chordata; class Aves; order Passeriformes; family Mimidae; genus Donacobius; species Donacobius atricapilla. The sequence goes on from WBMY01015303.1 coordinate 165,363, forward strand.
TACCTCTCATCTTTGGATCTCATGTATTCTAAGTATTTAGTTAGGGATTTAAAAAACACAACATTTCTCTACTGTAACAAGGCAGTTTTGCCTTCAGCTGTAATGAGATCAGGCCTGAGCCTGTTCAAATCCATGTAAAACATGTTACGTAAAGCAGAGCAAACACTTATGGCAGGTTTTGTAAATTTTCTGCTTCTGACTGTTATTATGTGCCTTACCTTACATGATTTTAAAGGGTCCCTTTCCATCCTAAACTTGCATCTAAACAGCTTGAGGGGAGAAAACAGAATGTTAAGCATTTGTATAAAAAGCAAGTAATAAGAAAATGTATTTTAGAAGAATAAGCTCTCTAAGTGTCTATTGCCTGATAGACAATCCCCAAGAAGATAAAAATGAAAATGGCATTTTAATAATTTCTTTGGCTAAGAGCCCTCAGCCTTCCAGAATAGTTATCTTGTTTTCAAGTACTTTTGTTATGTAAAGCAAAATAGGGATTAAGTCAACAGAAATTTACATTTCTGTGTTAATACTAGAATTTAGATCTCATCATAGGCAGGCATGTAATTTCATTGATTTATTTATGCTACTTGCTTTAGGTCTTCAAAATGGTAATATTCACTGTGTCAGATTGAGTGTAACTGACCAGCTTGTATTTATACATTTGTTTATTTACTTAATTTGTAAATCCAAAATTTGAAATACTTGAGTATGCTGCCTGATATACTATTTAAATGAGCTTTCTCCTATAATATAATTAGAGAGATACTAGATCTGCTGTGGATTTTTAAGTCTGCATTTGTGAAGAAAGAATGACATACCTGCAATCTTTTAATCCAGAGGAGCTTCCTTTGCAACATATAGCTCTACACTTGTTTTGCACTCACAGGCTCATTTAGAGATAAAACAGTATTTTAGATCCTTTGTGAATAATTCTGTCATTTTTCCTGACTGCTGAGAGAATCCACTTTTTGTCCCAGCAGTCAGATAAAGATGAAATTGTTGTTCTTCATAGACTGGTTGCTTAGATGCCATTTCCACCGAGATATTAGAGAATTTTTCTACATGCAAGATCTTCCTGAAGATGTGATGTCTATTTAATTTGGACCAAAAGTTTTAGATTCTATAGAAATACATTCTTTCTCTAACTTTGCTCAAAATAAAGATGCTATTTCATTAAAAGTTGGGGGCTTTTAATATCTTTCTGAATATTTGCTGCCTTACCTAAATTTTCAGCACCAGAGAGAATGATTCTTAAGGTAAAATTAAGCTTTTAAAATGTTGGAACAATACATTCTGTGATGTTTTGTAAATGTTATGAGTGATAACAGACAAGGGAGCCTAAAGCAATTATAGCCTTGCTCATGTCCTATCTCCAGTAGTGCAATAGAGAAATTCATCATGCCTGTTAGCTTTTTCCTGATAGCTAGAAAAGGAAAAAGGGACTTCTAACTTTAAATGTCCTGCAGTCTGAGGACTTTATAGGTTTTAACTGGTTTTTAGAAATAAAATAGCTAAATGTATGGTTGAAAATTATGTAATGGTGCTTGGTGAAGTCACTATAAAAAAAAAAAAGTGGTTACTTTTTAAAATTTGAAACAAAGAATTCATAGAGTGGTTGAAAGATGTCAAGAGCCTTCAGATTTATATAGAAATGGAGAGTATAGTTTTCCTCCATGCTTTTTTTTTTGGAGCTCATATACTACCTATGTTTGAGTCATATGAAGAAACTAGAGTCAGGAAGAAGAAAGGAAATCCACCCATATTTAGTTTATTTTCTATCTTGTAACTGTTATTTGTTTACTTATGTACTTACTAGCCTAATAAAATATTTGATCTTCATTGAGAAACTTGGATGACACTCTAACTTCATGTAATTGTTAAGATTGTGCTATTAATTTCATTGCATCCAAGGTTTCACTCTAAGCGATTTGAAAAGCACTGAATTACTAAACATTTTTATTTAGTAAATGAAAAATATGTATATCACAGAATCACAGAATTATTTGGGTTGGAATGGACTTTTAAGATTATCTAGTTCCAGCTCCATCTGCCATGAGCAGGGACACCTTCCATTAGACCAGACTATTCAAAGCCATCCAGCCTGGCCTTGGAAAGTTTCAGGAATGGGGCATCCACAACTTCTCTCAGCAACTCATGACTGGTACATTCTTCTGGTACACTCAGGAAGAAATTCTTCCTGACATCAAGTCTAAACCTGCCCTCTTCAATTTTAAAGTCTTTGTCCTGTCCCTACATATTTTTCTCCAAAGTCCCTCTCCAGATTTGTTGTAGGCCCCTTTAGGTATCAGAATGCTGCTAGAAGGTCCCTGAAGCCTTCTTCCTCCCAGGCTGGAAATCTATATAAATATATTATAATATATATTTAATATGAATATTTTTTAAATATTTAAGATAAAATTAATGTAAAAATCTATAGGCTTAACCTATATATAAGGAATGAAATTAGTACAAAAAAGAAGTGGCGATAGACCATCTACACATAAGCTGAATCTTGCAGTTAGAAGAAAGTTTCAAATCATTAGAGGGGTGGTATTCTTGAACCACTTTTTGAAAAGAGCAGTAGTTGGGTCATGCAGACAAGAAAAAGTGAACTTGAGATGGGATCTAAGTACTAGTTATGCAAAGTATAACTTCATTCATCAGCAATAATGGACTGGATTCCTTCCTTGTTCTATACTCCAACAGTAATTTCCTCATTCAGAGAAGCTGGTAGCTCTACTGAAAGCCATTGACTGTAATGTTTATTCTTCTGCATTAGTGTGTCTACCTTAAGAACTCCATAGCTATTGTATTAGACCCAAAAAATGGGCTATATTGCATCAATACAGTTTTCTGCTTCATTGCTTTTTGTCACTTTTCAGTCACCATGTGTGAAAGTCTCTTTTTTCCAACAACATTGAATTAAATGCTGAAAATTGTAAATAATGCCAGTGAAATCAACCATACTTGTTTGAAAATCTTAAAAAAAGGCTTCAAGAATATTTTTGGTTGTCTTCTTCTTTCTGAACTCCTGAGTTCACTTTTTTCTTTTTTCTTTTTGAAACAAGAATGAGAAATTCACAGTTAAAGAAGAAACAGAATATTTCTGTTTTATACAGTAAGCCAAGTCCTCAAGAAGCTTTCCAAAAGTTTTAACATGAAAGCTGTTTGACACTAGCGACACTGATTACTTCATACCTCTTTTCAGTTTTGATTGTCTTCAGAATTGTATTTGCTGCTATTTTTTGCTCCTGTTAAAACCTGCCACTTCAAAAGGTCAAAGTGCTTCTAACTGCTGACAAGCACTGTTTTTCATTATATGATGACTGTTAACATAACACAATTTGCATAACACCTTTAAACTGTTCAACTGTAGCTAAATGGCTGACCTTGTGCATCACTATGGTAGGAGTCACCTGTTTGATTCTAGGACTTAGATGCTAATTGTTTGTAGCTGCAGGGACTGTGCAGTTCTCCTGAAATTTGGCTTTTATTTTTACAGGTATTGTAACTTCTGCAGTAGGAAAAGGAAAACACAGATTTTACTGCTTTACTGCTTTGAAACTGTGTGCCTTTGTACTCTTGATTCGGTGTTTTGTAGCATCTCTGAGAGACAAAAATAGGATTGTAAGTGAAGTAGGACCAGTGTCACAGAGGTTTAGGATTAGACCTTCAAAAGCAGTATATTAAAGTACCAATATCAGTAGTAACATGTACTTCTAGTCGTAAACTAACATTAATTCTTGAATTAAGGAATTTATTTTAGATAGTAGTATTTAAATAATAAAAATGTATTTTTAGATGAATATTTAGGTAATATAAATTGACCATTCTCTTATGTAATCTGATCCTTTTTATTTTGTTGCTTTATTTCACTCTGACTGAGATATACAAAATCTAACAGGATAGGACTGCCTAGTAGCTGACTGCTTAGGTAATATTTTCACGAGAAAAATGCATTGATTGATATATACTCAATGAATATTGGTTGAAGGAGGGATGACACAACACTATGGACAGTTGATTGCCAACAATAAAATTGAAACTTCAAAATTACCATACTGATTGAATTCACATCATGAATCGGGAGTTGAAAGTCAGAGGATGGCCTCTGGAATACCTGACAATAGGGATTCTACTTGTTCAAGAATGCAGATGGGGAATTCAACATTATTTTAACCATATATATTTATAAAAGTGGATATTTTAAATCAGTCACCCCATTTCTATCCTACAATTCAGAAAAGATTTCTTGGGTAAAAAGGAGACAGCAAGTAATGAATTTCAAAAAGATAAAGAGAAACAGACTATAATATGTCAGAAAAGCAGGAGATAGTGTGGCTTTCAGTTTTGAAAAAACAGAAGAGCTAATCTGTTGAGAGGTTGCACTTTGATTATATTAATTGGGTTAGATTCAGCTCTTCAGCTGTAGTCCCACAAAGGATCTCTCTGTAAGGATAGAAGGAGCGCCCAAGTGTGGCGGTGAAAGAAGAGAATCAGCTGAAGCAGAAACATTGTTATCTCAGATCATGACCAACACAGCTGTCTCTAGTGAAACATTTCCTGCAGTTTGTGTTTCCAGTACCCCTAATATTCCATTAGATTGTACATTATGGATGATGCAAATGTTACATTGTCGCCTTACAGTCTGGCCCATTTTTTCGGGTAAAGTCTCACAGTGGATGAAATTTTGATGGAAAATGTGTTCCCCTTTGGTGGGAAAACCAAAGGCCCTTTGAGGTGTGTGGACAGTTGTATGCTGGTGACACAATTCGTATCTGGGATATGATTCAGGGAAAAGAAGAAACCAGTTCCTGGAGTCTCCTCTGCTGAAGATGAGGTAAGAGAGAGATTTCCAAGGCTCATCACTGTTTGGTACTTCCCGAGACTGTCAAGGAAGAGTGCCACTGAGAACTGATCTGTACTGTAGTTTTGGGAACCTAGCTGGGATTTTCAACCTGTTTTATGTGCTAGCAGCCCTCTGAACTCCTGTAGTAGCAATGATATTAGCCTTTAAGAACCACATTCAGAGTAGTGCTTAGAGTCTTCCTCTGCTTTATTCCTTCCCATTTCTCTTTATAAACGTCAGTCTGGTGTACAGCAGAGGACTTTCGCCTTGATCTGGGAAGGCATGCTATTGAGAACTGTGTTTAGGAAAACTAGACCAGTCAGCATCTTGAAAGGAGAAAGCCCAGAGTGGCTTTTTGCCATTGATACTGCTAGCTTGCTCTGATAGCCTGTGAAATACTGCCTTCAGTATAAACTGTGTAAACAAAATCAGGCCATTGATACCTACTGGGCTTAATACTCCCACACAAGTCAAATGTTTTCTCTTGATCTGACACCCTCCATTCTTGTTTTGAATCCACCTCTTAATCTCTGTGAGCAACTTTTCTAATGTCTGACCTTGTAGGTGAAACTGCTGTGTGATGCAGCATTAACTAATTTGAAACAGACATAAATAAAATAATGTTCATTGTATAAAACTTAATTTCAGTCATATCAGCAACACACACAGTGTTGCTGGCTTTGTTTTTGTTTTTTGTCAATGAATTTAAGTTACTCAGGCTGTTCTATGCTGCATATAATTTTAAAGTTTATACATTATGCCGTAGAAAGTATTTACAATTTCTATTCCAAAAGTGAAGTTAGAGTTACTGGATTGCAGTTTTTCAGATCATGCCTTGTTCTTTATGTAAATATAGTTATTACTATATAATATATGGTTCTTTCTCTCTACTTTTTAACCTAATTTCTTTATTCTAAGTAGAAGAAAGGATATTGAAAATACAATGAGACTAGCGACAATCGTTGTTTGACACACAGACACACACACTCACGCACACTTTGGTGAGAAGGTATGAACTGTTTATTAAAAGATCTGATTCTACTTTTATAGTATTTCTGCAAAGGCCAGGGATAGGGGGAGAAGGTTGACACCTCTCTCCATCCCATTGGTCAAGACAACTGTGCATCAGCTGTCCATATCTCTAAGACAAAGAATGTAAACTACCTAGACTAAAGGAAAAGTTTGCTTCTATTTATAACACCCGTGTGTGAGAAACAACCTAAGAACTATGAAACTGTGAAACACAAGAAGGCTGAAAAAATCAAATCAACAGACAATGAAATCTCTACAGTGAAATTGTGTCCTGACTGAAAATAAACGGGCATTTTACTCTGGCCTCTGTGTGCCTGTGGTTTCTTCTGGAGCACTTCTCTTACTAAGCTTTCAGTTCAAGTGTGAGGGGTAACGTCTGAAACTGTGAATCCCCTGTCACCAGCTAGAGTGCTTCATGTTACTTTGCTCTTTGTTCCCAAGATTAGCATTTACTAATTCTTATCAGTTCTATAACTTGAATGCTGTTATTGGGGGAGTATTTCTTGCAGGATGATAATGTGGCTGATAGTTTTCCAGAAATGTTTCAAGTGTACTTGGCAAAGTTATCTTCTGGTCATTAAGACTTATTTCTTGTATTTTATTGGGAAAATATCAAGTGAGGCAACACAGCTATTTGAGATGGGGGAACCTCATTGGGAATCCTTTCATAAGGTGTCTGGAAATTTTTAAGGTAGTGTATAAATTTAAGCCACTTAAAAATGTGGCAAATTATTATCAATAGGTTTAACTTATCTCTATCCACCAGGTAGATATATGATAGATCACTAGAAATATTTTTCTTGTATGTCATCATGATATAGAATGAGAACATGGTTTCTGCACCAAATTGAAATTATTCTCTCTTAAATTTGTTTATTCATATCTGAATAATCACCAGCAGAACAAGGTGTATATGTTGTTACTTTGACCTAAGCTTTTTGCTTGAACTGCTCCTGGAACAAATTATTTGCAGTTCCTTTCCAGGTGGATGAGGAGAGTATGAGATGGATTGCACCACTGCCACTTCATTAGCATTAGCAGTGTTACTTCTTTCTTTAGCTAAGGACCAAATTAGGTGTTTCCTTGAAAATATATGAGATACTCATGTTACTATAGTGATGTATATATATATAGTCTGTGATACTGTTTGTGATATGCAAGGGGTATCTGTCCTGCAGTACAGAGTGAAACACAGATATTTGAAAGTTATTGATTGTACCTGCTGTGCCTGAAACTTGATTGGGCTCCCAATAGCAATCGTGCACTGCTTTGCCTGACCCTGAAATCCCCGTATCAAAAGACAGAAAATTAATATGTGCATGAGTAGATCCAAACCTACATCACTTTACTCCTTTTTACTCTCTTTGGGGAGATCCCTTCCTAACTTTAAAATCTGTTTTGCTGTATTTCATTTTGCTAGTCAGCCTAGCACTTTGTTAAGCAATTGTCTTGGCTTAACCTGAGGAAGCAGCTGAGCCCTACACATTTCACTTTTCCCACAGTAGGATGCGGGAGGTAATTGGAAGGGTGAAAGGGAGAAAAAGTGGGTTCGGGTAAAGGCAGTTGTAGATGTAAAGCAAAAGCTGTGCAAATGAGAAGAGCTAAGAGGATATTCGCCACTTCCCATGGTTTAGCCATGTCCAGGAATACTGGGCTTCATCTCACATAACAGCGACTTGGGAACTTGCCACAGCTTTGAATGTCCTCCCATGCCTTCTTCTTCTCCCAGCTTTGTATGCTGAATATAACACTAAATGACATGGAATATCTCTTTGGTCAGCTGGGGTCAGCTGTCCTGTCTACATCCTGTATTTTTGTATTATTTCATATAAATGTGCCGTTGTTCAAAATGCTTGACAAACATCATCAAACAAATTCTCATAACAATAATAATGCTAAATAAAAGTATTATCTCTGCACTTACTGTAGCATTTTACAGGACATTTATTGAAACCTTTTATATATAATATGCTGGAAAATGTTAGTCATTGTTTCAGACACTCTTTAAATCACTCTGTCACAGTCCTATAGTTCTTTTTGAGTCTCCAATCTGAACCCCTTTTACATTCTAGATGTGATCACTCTTTGTTTAAATATCCCATTTAGCAAATGCCCACTATCCCCAGTGATTTCTATGAATCTATCACATGCCATAGCAGTTACTATGGCATGGTGGTAAAGTTGTTAAGGAATCATGATATAGATCCAAAAGTTCTTGCTCCAGAAGGTTTCCTCATGTACAGCAGTTCAGGTATAAGTGAGATGTTTGGTAATGTGATATTTGTGGTAAAAAGCAAGCCACACACAATGCATCATGCTTGATGCTAATACATTTTTACCATTCTAGCCTTGTGAAACTTCAGTAGACCTTTGACAAATGTATGCCCTCTTTGTCAAATGGGATTTTTCTTAGATGCCTTTGTAAGTCTGTAGTAGGTATATACATGAGGAAACTGATGTCACCTGATCTGCCCAAACCTTGCTACAAGAGGCAGACACAGACATCATGATTAATATCTTTGGAAGAACAGTGTCAGACCACAATGTCACACATTCTCTTATTAATGAGCTTTAAAATCCTGTGTACGCTAGCACATAAACCACACTGTCTGCAAGGGTTACACAGGATAAAAAGAAATGGAGATCAAATAAATAACATCAGAGTGCTTAAGAGATGCTAAAGATACCTGGAGTTGGAAAGAGACCCAAGCAACCATAAAGAAAGGAGAAAATTGCCTCCCTCTGTTTAAAGGTGTGGCTTTCCCTGACAGAGGACAAGGGCATGTACATTCTATCCCATCTTTCATTTTTCCTGAAAGGATAAAGAAGAAAGAAGTAATTGCTTTGAGACAAGGTGAAAATAATGCATCTCATGTAAATAACTATTTCTTCACCCTCTTCTGTGTTAAAAGAATCCTGAGTTTTGTAAATGACATTTATGTCTGCTATAGGATTCCTGTCCAGAGAAGATTGGATGAGCAGGCCAGTAACTGAAAACTTAAGTCCAAAGAACCCACTTCCTATTTCTTCGGTGTCCCACATGATCATGATAACATTAGAGGAAGCTGTACATCATGAAATGTGATTTTTCTTTATTCCCTTTGTTTCTTTGACATATACCCTCAGGCACTGAACCCATGTGTTACAACATTTTCTAGTAAATTTTCATGGTAATTGTTCTTTCTATGTTTTTCTCCATGTCCACTTACACTAAGGGAAAAAGGTGTTCTAAAGGAAAAATGTGTCAACAAACTAATTTATGCTGTATCTTTTCACATTTTAGAAACAAATTAAGCTATTAAATATTTTTCTTTTTACAAGCAACAGTTTTTAAAAAAGAGATTTACTAACATAAATAACTACAAGGATTTACAAGGGTGTAAGTGCAATACTCATGGGACAATAGATAAATTAAAGACAAGTGAATAACAACCCTTTTTTTTTTTTTACAAGCTATGTGTGTTCAGCAGAGGATAAAAGGCCTGGCTCTGGAGTAGATCCTCTCAGTTGGTTAGAGCATGGTGCTGATAACACCAAGGCAGGGGGTTCCATCCCCATATAAGCCATTCACTTAAGAGTTGGATTTAATGATCTTTGTGGGTCTCTTCCAACTCTGAATATTCTGCGATTTGAAACTAAATCTCTTCTAGTCCATTTAAATCAGAGTGGGCATCAAAATCATTGGCACATTTCCTCAGCTGTCCAACACTTGTTGGTGTTTGTGTTACCATATCTGGGTTTTTTACACATTCATAATGAGGTCTTCATATCCATGATAACCAGGCTGTTCTGTGTGCAGCCTTGGAAGCAAACCAGACCTGTCAAAGCCAATGGAAAATAACTGTAATGGCCAGCTGGCTTAGAAGGCTGCAGTTAGATCATCAAGAATGAAAACTCCCCTCGAAGGTCTTCCCTCCTCCTGAAGTGGCCTTTGGTCTTCCAGCAACAGATCATGCTATCCCTATCTGAGCTGCAAGGCTTTAAACTTAGGGGGCTTTTAGCATTTCATAATTGAGCAAAGGAACTATACTTGTTTTATTTTTCTGTCTGAAGTGTATCAGAACAGAGATTTTTTTGTCATTTAACAGTCTCTTTCTAGACAAGGGAACTTGTTTTTAGTGTGATCAAATTGTGAAAAGATGTCCCACGTGCCTTCTGCCCAGAAAATATGCGATGACAAGAGTCAGTTTTCTGAACTGTTTCATGCCAATATATTGCTCTGAAAAAAAAATCTTCTGCGTAATATAAAAAAGTATTTTTTTAACCTCTTTTTCCTCCTTAGTAGTTAGACAGCAAAGACAAAAGAAATATGTTGATAGAGTGGGTTTTGGTGGGTGGACTGGGATTTAAACTAGGCCTGATGGTTCTGACATCAGGGGTTGCTTGACTTTTATCTCCTCAGTTTTTTTCCAGGAACTGCACTAATTCCGATTTTTATCTATCAGCCTTACTTCAGTAGAATCGGGTCTCAAATTCTGTATGGCTTACATACATGCAGTTGCCAGAGGCGACACTATTGCAAAATGTAGTGGAATTTCTGTTCATGGACTTTAATTTGAACAGGGTGAATCTCTGTAGGAATACTGAAATTTAGAAGAGGTCAGTTATTTCCACTCAGCTCCCTTGTATTTTGACTACAGTGTTTAGTAAAACAAAAATCTGTAAGGAGAAGTGATAGACAAGAATATTGCTGGAAAACATTGAGCCTAAGCAGAAGGTGGGATTAACAGTTATAGAGGAGAAAAAATAAGGGAATTGGTCCATACTAAACACAGGTTCTGCAACCCTAACAGGAATGTGTATGGCAGGCAGTGGGGGGCTCTGTAAGACCCTCCAGGGTAAGCAGTCAGAGATGCTCTTCCTCTTTTTCTAGGTTTACCACACAGAAGTCATGGGGTCCTCTCACTTACGTGCTTGTGGTCTCATACTGTAAATTTTCCCATTATCACCTATAGAGAGCTCACTGGGGCTTGCAAAGGCTATATATATGTAGTACTATGCTGAATTAGTGTGATGTCAGCATTCCACAGAATCACTTTTTCCAATAAATGTGTAAGCTTGAGGATGTGGGAATGTTCTAGAGGGAGGGGTTTTCTATTATTTCTGGAATGAACAAGGTTACAAGTGAGAAAAAAAAAAATCAAGAAGTTTAGAAGGTTGCAGGATACAGTTTTTTTAAGGTTTATATAGCTAATCAAAACATGACCAGGCTCTTGCTTTTGAGGTGGTTCTGGGTAGTAAAATATGGTGATGTTTAATAACAGGTACCTGGAGAACAAGATAGTCAAGGAACAGCACTACACATCAGGAAAAAAAAGAAAGAATAGTGGTTATGAAGTTAAGCTGATCTACTATAAATATATCAGATTATATTTTCATTTTTTTCATTCATAAAGCATACAAAAATGCTGGTTTCATGTTAATGGAAAACATTTAGTGAGAAATAAAACAACCCTTCAATAAATACAATTCAAATGCATTTTTCCTCTTTGATGTAAGATAATTTTTCCATTTCTGACTGCTTTTTTTTTTGTGTTTGATAATAAATATGTCTTTTTAAAGAGTGATGAGAGAACTATAAAAATCAGTATTCGATCGAAACTATGCAAAAGATGGTAAAAGAAATCTAAGCAATCTTATTTCTGTATTAGGATTTTTTTACTCCTCCAACTCTATTTTAATAACAAAAATGAGTTCTAAAGAAAACCTATCTTTAATAATTTTCCATCTGCATTGTAAAGGATAATATATTTGTTTCAAGAGCAGCAATAGCTCTTACTAATAATGGGGGGGTTACTACTTCTTTCATGTAAAATAATAGTTGTGGCAGTCCAAATAGGAACTGCTTAATGACTCATTTGTCATTTCAGTCTTTCAATGCATCTACAGAAGATGGTTTTATATCCTTATTTTGCTGCTTCTTTCTTTTTTTCTTTGCTTCTTTTATTGTGCCTATTGTTCACTGCTGAAATGAGCACGGCTGCTCAGCCGATGCCGTTTTTCATAGGCTCTCCCTGCAAGGGAGGGAGATGAAGCTGCATGTAGGTCTCCATGGCGACCTTGGTCTTGGCCTGGTGCCTGCAGTCTGGCCTGCTCACAAAACGCTGTGCCCTGATGAATTATTTAGCTCTGCTGAATCAAAAAAACCACAGCAACAGGCTCCTAGTGAGTAACTGAGGAGAGCAGTAAGGTGACATCAGTCAGCTTATACCAGCGTGCTCGAGGCATCTCACCTGCGAGCAGAGGCATTAGTTTGCTCTTTCCTTTCTTAATGCTCTTTATGCTATTTATCATTGTCATGTTGGGTTCCCTCATTTTGTCAATGTTTATGAACAGAAAACAAGAGAATAATAATTCAGTAACTTGATAATCTGTTTTTCCTTTGATAATCTTTGAATTCAAATTTTTTTTCTTCCATTTTTACCAATCCACATTCTTAGAAATTACAAGAGTTTGACACTGTCATACACTGAATTATTAAGCCCAGAAGAATTACATCCAAGATTTCTGTGTTTCTGTGTATTTAGACGAGATGATTGTTAGAGTATTTGGCAGTTGTCAATACTTTCTGACAGCTGACTTTTATTCTGTATATGCATTATATAGTGTTAGTGCACTTGATTACATGTATTTAACCCTAAACACATATATGCAGTTTTGGCTTTTGAGGCCAACCTGCAGGGAGGGAGTGCAAGCACAATAGACAGGAGGTGTTTTGGTTTTTTATCCTAGCAGTATTATCTGCTGTAGGTATGAAGAAAAGTTGGACTCTTGAGGGGAAAGGTATTGTATCAAATACACTGCTTGTTTTGGCACCTCAGACATTGCAGGCAAATTTTACCAATTAGCCTGATTTTTACAAGTTTAGTTTAAAAAGGATTTTTCCTGTGCATCTACTTCAGGACAGAGTACTGTTACATGAATGTGCATGACTCAAAAGCCCTCTTTTTTAGAAGAACTCAGTATTGTGTCTAAGGAAGGAAGATTACATCATACTAACACTGACTGAAGATCTTGTTCATGGGAATAATATTAAATATTTTAAATAGTTTTTACCATGGACCTGGTATATTTTTGCATGTTTTTGAGCAATGCAATAGCTCATCTTATTCCCGATCCTGTACAGCAGCACTAAATAAAGATTACACGTGAGCTGTTCAATGGGTTCAGTGGGGAGTGTGTCTTTGTCAGGGGGTTGAAGTTCAGGTATATGTTTTTGCTTTACTGACCAACTCCTTTCAGTTTTGATGTGGCAACGTGTAATTGACCTTCTGCATGAAATCTGATCCAGCAGAAATAATGTTCCTTGCTTGTATATTGCTTAATTTGTTCATGAACTAACCTGGCAAAATGCTACCAGTGCTACTCTTCATCATCAGTGGCTCACAAAGGAGCTTAACATTCACTCCAGTCCTCATTGCAGCTTCATCCTCAACCAGAAGAATCATCTTAACAGCTCTGTCAGCTTGTAAATCCAAGGCAAGATAGAATGAAGTGGCCAAGCTTACTCTGTTCCCTTACACTCTGCTTTTGTTTTAACCAGAAGTTACATGAACTAAACTTAGCTAGCTAAGATTATTAGGAGTAAAAAGCTGCATGTTGACTATTAAGTTTTTATTTTGAAAGCAAGTAAGTTAGTCTAATAATTTCATTTTGCTTTGAGACTTGCATTTCTTGAAAATGAAACATGCAATTTGCTAAAGGGAAAATTGTAACTCCTCTACATTTCAAGAATTAACTTGTCAGTGTCTCCTGAGTGTAGCTAGCATCTTTGCATCTGCCAGCTGCAAATAAAGATGAATTAGTAAATACAGAACTCATTTACAGTTAAGAGAATACAAGAATGTGAAGACCTTAAAAAGTTGCTGTGAAGATATACAACATAATTCAAAGGCAGACAGCTAATGATAAAAAAGAAAAGAAAATAATCATTTTTGTCAGAGAAACATACCACAGTATTGACGCACTACAGCGAAGAAGCATTGGTAGCTTCAGAAAAAATACACAGATTTTTGACTATACTAGATTATAACTATGAATAATCAACAAGTACTTATTGTTGTTAGACACCCAAACACACACACTCGCTTTGGTGAGAAGGCATGAACTGTTTATTACAAAATCTGACTCCACTTTTGTAGTATTTCTACAAAGGCGAGGGATTGGGGGAGAAGGTTGACACCTCTCCCCATGCCATTGGTCAAGACAACTGTCCATCAGCTGTCCATATCTCTAAGACAAAGAATGTAAACTATCTTGAATTAAGGAAAATAATGCTTCTATTTATAACACCTGTGTGTGAGAAACAACCTAAGAACTATGAACTGTGAGACACAAACAGAAGGCTGAAAAATCGGGTCGACAAGTATTCTTCTTTGTTTCATTAAGGCTTACTTTATCACCTTCATTTTTCTTCATTTATAGGAATATTCATTATTCCTGGGGGAACTTGTTCTGAATCTGTGAGTGGTTCTCTACCTAAGGCTATTAGGCACTTAATTATAGCTTTTAGATTGTATTATTTTTGACAGGTGGAACATCTGAGTATAGCTATTACATGGATTATATCTACTCCCAAATAATCAAATATGTAAGCTTATACCTAGTTTCACTTTAAAAATCTTACAAGAAAATTTACTTCAAAATTTAAATCATCAAAAACAATTTTCTGTGCAATAAACAAATTCCTTGAAATGCTTTTGCAACAGTAGAGTTAAAAATCCATTATAAAATCTCATTAGACTGATCTCACTAACATTAGCTAGATAATTTGTAATTCTAAGGAAGATACTGAGAGATGGGAATGGGTTCTTTTTGCTTTTAAAAGCATGTAAGTAATTATTTTCAGATATGCATGTTTTTAGACTTTATTTTAGAGTATCAGTTTATCAGTCCTGGTCATTTGCATTAGTCATCAAGGGGATGGCTGTCTTGCTACTACCGAAACCTTCACCAGCTGTGATTACTAATTGACAGTTACAATGATTTATGAGATAGGTCCTATTTTTTTCAGGTCTGGCTTTCAAGAAAACCTGGTGTTAACCTGGTGGTAAAAATACAATTTTTACATGGACATGTAAAAATAAGTTCCACCAGCAGTGTAGTGTGTGAGTTCGGCCGTGATGTTTCAGCATTAGTTTTATTACAACTGACTATTTTAATCTCCATGTGCCATTTTTGCCCTGTTGAAATACCTCCATTTCTCACTGCACCTAGTGAAGAAAGAATTTCAATTCCTGTATCTTCTGTTTTTTTAACAGTTTGAAAGTCATAGTCAAAATACTTGAATCACTGTCTTAGGTTTATTGTTTAATGGCTCAGCTATGTTTAAAAGTGAGGTGTAGAACCTCTAATCAGTATGCTTAAAAATTTATCAAAGCATTACTTAAACTGATGTGTCAATGATCTAGCTGTATAATGTGATACTAGTTTAGAATATTTGCCAATTTTTTTCTTGCGTTGTCTTTTAAAATAGAAAAGTCTGAAGCAAAGATAATTTTTTTAAAAGAAATATTATGAGGCTTGTACATCTTTAGTTTGCAGTTGTGTTTACTGAAGAGTTCCATTAAGATAATGTGACTTCAGCTAAGCCATCGGAAATGCATTTTGTGCTTCGCAAAAAAAAAAAGAAAATACTTTTAAAAAATACAATAATAATGGCAAGCAAAGTTCTCCAAACCAATTAAAGCTCTGCTGTCAAGTTTAGTATATTATTTCAAATATTTTTCTCACATGTTTTCTGAATCAGAGAATTTTTTGTAAGTCGGTTTCAATTTTACATAGTTTTTACTCAGAAAAAAAATGCTGCTCAAATGCACTGCTACTATACCTGTTGTTTTCATCCTAGGTAAATGGAAGAAAGTTTTGCCCCAAGTTGTTCCACAGAATTCATTCTCATGTCCTTAAATTTATGGGAAAACTGAAAGAAAATATCCTAATTAACATTTAATGCAGTGTATGATCTCATGGCTTGACTGAAGAAAATGACTGTAATCCATAATTTAAGAGTGTGAAATGCACTTTATGCAATTAAATCCAACATTATTAAAGAAATACTTTTCATATTAGCTGGCCAGCCTTTCAAAGATCCAGCACAATTTGCATATGGAAGGAGAAGTTGCTATTATGTAAATTCTGACTCAAAAAATGGCACTTTAATTCTTTTTGGTTAGTGCAATGGGTTGAATATCCTGTAGTGCCTGCTCACTTTAATCAGCTTTTGGTATTTTCTGTCTAACACTGGCATGGATATAACAGGGAAAGAAGCATGCAAGGATTCTCAAGACACATCTAAGCTTCTGTAAAGACTGCTGAGGGGAATGGCTCTCAGGGAAAAGATTGGCATTGGTTTGCTGATTGGTACAGCTATAAAGGAAGTTGCAAGTAGAGAAGCAAAATTTAGTATATTCCCTTCACTGCTGGACAGTTCCCCCACACCCCAATCCTCTGCAGCTGCCCACCTTCCTATGTGTGTTACTCCAGAAATTCCTGCTGGTCTGGACATACTTCTGTCATGACAATGAGCATGAGCAGTGCCCTGAAATTAGTCTGCATTATTTAATGTGCTGTTGCTAAAATTAGAAAGGATCAACTTCAGACTACCATGAAAAGCATAAGCTTCCAAAAAACATTTATAAAAGTTAGATTTAAGTAAAGGATTAGTAAAAAATACTTGAGGGGTATTCATAGAGTTATAGAATGTTTTGGATTGGAGGTGACCTTATAGATCATTGAGTTCCAACCCTGCTGCTGTGGTCAGGGACACCTTCCACTAGCCCAGATTGCTCAAAGCCCCACCCAAATTGGCCTTTTGCACTTCCTGGGATGGGGCATTCCACAACTTCTCTGGGCTAGTGGAAGGTGTCCCTGACCACATTGGCAGTGTTGAGTTGGGGCTCCAGAGAGGTGATTGATGCTGTGGGCTTGGCTTTCCTTGTTTCAAATAGCAGGGTTGAATCTGACTTTGTTGTTCATTAGGCACTTCTTATGCCTTCTGGTAGAAGGTTGTCTGACAGCAGTCAGAGGTAAAAGCTAGGCAGGGCTGAGTTCTTGAACTGGCAGCCATATCCATGAAGTTGCAAAACCAACAGACTAGGTACAGCTCGATTCTGTTATTAGCTATTTTCCTTCCAGCTTTGGTTGTTTCTTTTTGTCAGAAATTTCTGAAACTTTCCTCATTTGAGAACTTATGGCACCCCTCGTCAGCCACACTTGTAAGGCAGATGTCTGTAAAATTTCCTTTATAAGGAGTTCTTCAAAAGAAGCCAAAAGGCTTTTAAATAAATAATTAAATACATAAATAAACCCTGAATTTTATTTAGTCTCTAATAAAACCTGGATTACCTTTAGGTTGTATTAGAATAGAACTAGATTACTTAGCTTCTTAAGAAAATTCAAAGAGTTTAGAAAAGGCAATACAAACAAGAATAAATGCAAAACAAGGTAATTGCAACAAAGAATGTGCAACAGATACTTTCAGAAAAATACTCATGGCCTCTGTGTGAAGTATTTTTTAATACTTTTGTCTGTGCATGATTTTAAAATTGTTTTCATTCCCTTATAAATGCAGACAGTTTTGTGATTTCATTTGAAAATGATCCTACTTCATTACAAGGAAGAGTGAAAGATTTTTCATTGGGGTCACTTCTAAATGTTCCTTCAAAATACACTCAAACATAAGTATTTCTCTGAATAATACTCTCTCAACTCTCCATAGTGGGAGTGTTGCATACCCATTTTTAATATGATGATCAGTAACTTTTCTTCTCAAAAGAGAGTCTTAAGAGCAGTGATCCTGGTACCTGAGAAAAAGCCCTTCAGTCACTGGTGTGTTCCTGATTGTGCTGCTCTTCCTGTGAGTGTGTGCATGTGTGTTCATGGGGAATGGTGATTGTGAAAAGGGAGGAGAGCTTTTTCAGGGGTCAGGCTTATGAATCCAGAGTCCTTATTCATCCCCTTGGTGACAGGCCAAGTGTCCAAGGAACTGCCGCGAGCTCTTTCTTTTCCTTTTATTCATTGTGGGTTTTAGCTGGTGAGGTATGTAGGTTGGTCATATGGAAGCCCTTCTGGTGTGATGTGATAAGTTACTGTGAGAATTGGGCACTTTTCCTTCTGAAATAGGTTGTATGGATTTTGTAAGGTTTGCTTGGTGTGCAGCTCTAAATGAAAGCAAACTTTTAGTTTCCATAGAAATAAGTGCAGCATGTGTTTAAAAGCTTTGAATCATGGCTCTATTTAATATTATCAAAAGAGATGTAACAGCAATGTAAATCTGCTTGCTGAATTTGCAAGCTACTTGCCACTTTATTGCTATTTAACATTTTTCAGTTTCTGGAAATATTTGTATATGCATTGTTTCTCTAATTTTTGAAAAGAATTATTGCATCAGCAGCTGTATAGTAGATTAAAGCTGAACATTCATTCATTCAATTTACTGTTCATGTTCACAAATCAAATTAAGGAAATAGTTTAATATGTGGCTTTTATTTCTGCTGGTTACGTGTTACATATAAGCATTTCTGTCTGTCTGAACAGTGCAAAGCAGCTTAGTAACTGAAAGACTGTGTATGGAAAGCTTTGACAGAACATCACACTGAGCATGTACTGGATGTTATTTGGGTTGGTGGCTAGGCATGAGAAAGTAAAGAGAACAAAGAAAAACAAAGACAGGTGTGAAAGTTTCGGCACAACTTGATCAACAGGGGGTTTCCAGGTCTGTTTGTCATCCTGCTAACATAGCCTAATGCATGTTGAATCTTGGAAGAAGTGTCTGGCAAACAGTTTGTGATAAGCTGGAGCCTGTTATTCAGAAACTGAATCTAAAGAGAAGAGGGCTATTTAAAAAGCAAACACTAAGTCAGTGAGATCAGCATTTCTTTTGTAGTTACTAACGCTATATGGAAATAGATATTTTCCCATTCCCTTTAGGATATGGAAAGTTTCGCAGGAGCCTCTTGTTTTGTTGAATAATACTGCTAAACCAGTATTGCACAGAAGAAAACCACAGAATAAATGAGAAAGGCAAGCTTACAATAGTTAATGCAATGCAATTTTCCATTTTCAAGCATTGACAGCAATTTCAACCTGCTTGCATGCCAAAATTCTCTAAACTCGAACACAGAAGTCAGTCCTTACAGTCTCAGAAAAATATATGCATATCAGTGTCTTAAGGAGGTGGTGTGTCATTATGGGAAAAATCTAGATTTTCTTTAGAGAAATAATTGCATAACCTTGTAGTTGTGATTACATTCTAGAACACTGAGATCTTATTTTTCAATATTTGTCTTCAATAGAGATTGTGTATTCCTGCAATATATTTTTATGGTTTGGGATTCTTAAGAGGCAGCTTGCTATGTGGGTAGAAAAAGTCCTGAACTGTTATGACAGATTGTAAGTTTAAAGCAGGCATGAGCATAAACACAGTAATGCTGATGTCCTAACCAAATATTTGGTATTTTAGGACACTATCTAGATGAAGAACAAAATCTGAATGTACAGAAGGAAAGTATAAATGAGAGGCTTATCTCCTTATATAATTCAGGAGACTTAATATGGAAATTTGTTTTCAGATCTATTGAAAACTTACTAAAGTTCCTCATGTAGACATTAGTGGAATATGAACTGGTAAATTCATCCACTCTGCAGTGTAAAGTGCTCCTCAGAGTGTCAGAGTATCACTTGTAAATCAATGTGTGAAAGCATAATTTTTGAAAGTAAAATATTTGGAGAATGTGGAAGAAGCCTCCAGGTAAAGGGTATGAGTAATAACTGGCTGTTCTGGCTCAGAAATAGATGGTACTGTTTCTGTAACTGTTTATAAAGCTATTGGACTGCTGGGAGTTTAAAACAGTGAAGAGATTTCTTGGTATAACAGAGAGTAGGAAGATGTGGGAAATCACTGCAAGTGAAATAAGCTTGCATTACAAAGACAAGGCATTTTTAAGACTCAGCTCCCATAGTACTGTATCATTCAGGATTTATTATTGGAGCTTGTTGTAATTTGGGCATGTGCTTGGAACAGAAGTTGATAATCGTGCTTGCTGATAACTATGAAGTGCCTCACAAATTACCCTGAAACTTACTCAGTAAGAAACCTAGAGTTTGTGGTAGTAGTCACGGCCCAACCAAAAACAAATCGATGGGTTTGGATATTCTGAGTCAGTTCAGATGGGAAAGCTCAGCATACAAAGTGTTTCAAAGACCATGAAGCAGTCTGGGTTCAACAAAAGATACACCACTTTGGAAATTAAAATCTAAGAGAAATGTAGTGTCAGATCTCAGGAACTCTCCTAGGGAAAGTTCCCACACCATGATGCAGTGGTTAGTCTAATTATCTGTGGCAGAACACTTCTATAGCGCAGTTATACTGCCTCCAGTATTTGAGCTGGCTTGTGCAACTCCACAGGCAGCATTATATCCTGCTGGCATAGGTTGGAATTCAGCTTACTGCCTGTGCAGAACAAGAGCATTACAGCTCAGAGCCAGTCTGTGTGGAAATTCATGTGATAAAGTAAAAATACAAACAGAAGAGTAGGAGTCTGTTTTCACTAAACCCATTTCCTATGTCAACGTGTCTCACTGCTTTCTTTTGACATTCCTGTCCTCACCATGCTGTACCTCCCCATTGTTTCATAGCAGGACCCTTGATTAGTACTGAGTGAAATGGAATGGATGGGTAAATCCCAGCTTCCAACAGTACCAAAGCAAGTGTGGCAACTCTTCCACTGATTTGTGTTGATTTGTCTGTAGTGATAGGACAAGGAGTACGGGTATAAACTGAAAGAGGAGAAATGTAGGCTACATATTAGGAAGAAATTCTTTACTGTGAGTGTGGTGAGATACTGGAACAGATTTCCCTGGGAGGTTTGTGCATGCCCCAACCCTGACAGTGTTCAAAACCAGGTTAGATAAGGCCCAGTCTGGTGAAAGGTGTCCCTGTCTATAAGAGGAAAATTAGGATTAGATGGTATTTAAATTCCCTTCCAAACTGTAACATCCTATGATTCTATGATTTTCTCTAAGTTTAAAATTATTTGGAGGTTGTGTAGTCAATGCCTGCAGCTGTACATAGAAAATTCCTCCTCCCTTTCCAAGTCAGGAGGTTTGAACACAGCTGTTATAAATAAGCCCTTGTAGGGACAATCAACATTTCTGGAATCAGCATTAATTACCTTGATATCAAACAGAAAGTATAAAATAAACCTTTCTTTGGGCTACCAGTAAAAAAGAGAAAAGACTCCTGATTGCATCTTCCTTCACTGAACCTCACAAACAAATGTCAGCTGTTAACAAAGATTAGTAGAAGCTTGATGTCCATGCCTGGTTGTTGAAAAAAATCTGAATAATAATTTCTTCTGGCACAGGTTTACTCAGTTCATTCTTCTCTATCTTTGTTACTCATTCCTCTTTTTTTCTCTACTCTTTATCCGAAAGTTTCTATTCTACCTCCAGCTAGAGCCCAGTGTTGGTTCTTTCTGCATGATCTTGTTTACATACAACAGTGTCATGGAAAAACATTGGCACGTCCCTGCAAAGCTTAATATTCTGCCTCCCAGCTCTATCTCTGAATCTTTTTTATCTTTTCATTCTCCTCTGAGAGCAAAACTGGAAGGAAATAGTCGCAGATGGAAATAGGAATTATAGGGACGACTGCTTGTATAAAAAACTGACAAGTGGAAAAAAGGGCCTAGAGAATTGTTTAAAAGTAAAGGCAATGCCAAAACATTAAGCCATAAATTTACCTCTTTTAATGCAATTACTTATAAGTTTAGACAAAAAAGAACTATGTTCATATTGAAAATGAGAGTGAGAGCTCTATATCAGTGGATGGAATGGGAAAAGAGTGGCCCTCCTGTTTCATTATAATCACATTTGTTGCCTGGGTGTGTTTCATTTGGCATGACTTGACAGATAATTAAACTAAGACATGTTATTTAGAGATTTAATTTGATCCTTTTAGATATTAACTGAGTTAGCTGTTGTTCTGCTGAAAGAAAATGTGTTACTTTTTCGTTACTGGTGATTAGTTGTGGAATGACATTACTGCATGACGCAGATTCGGACATGAGTGACAGTTTTCAAGGGGGAAGTAGCTACTGACCTGTAGTGGTTATTATATTTGTTTAATTTTTATTTTAGTGGAATAGGATTAAAAGAAAAGTAAAACAGGTTCAATTTAAAAATAGAAACAGTTAGATTTATTAACATACAGTAAAGGTAAGCAAACAAAAACTAACTATGAAATCCTCTCAAAAACAACCCCCCTCCTTCCTAGCAACAATCTACTTGTCCATGAAAACAATGCAAAGAGACAAAACATCAGAACTCTTAAGTCAGTAGCACTTAATAAAATAGTCTTTCATTCAGTCTTTTGAGAGAGACAAGTCTCTCCTGATTCTTCTGGTAACTTTCTACAAGAGACACAGTCTGTTTGTGGCTTCTAGCTCTTACAAACACAGCCTGCCCGACACTGCATCTGTGAGCTTCCCAAATGCAGCCTTTCATATGGCTGCATAAGGGTTGTGGACTTAAACAATGGGGTTTCACCTTTTAGAGATGCACAGCTTCNACCCGGGGGCTGGGGGAGGGGGGCTGGGACCATCTCCCCCTCACTGCGGCATCCGCCGAGCTCAGATGCTCTAGATCGCCCGGCTCTCCGGAGGGCTGGCCCTGATCCCGGCCCCTCGGCCCGGCCACGGCTCCTGGGGCCTCCCAGGGCCCTGGGGCCCGGGCCCCTCCCGGCCCGGCCGCAATGTTACCTCATGGCTGGGTCCGCGGAAAGAGGGCAGGTCGCCCCAGATTCCTGTTTTTAAGCGGTGTCCCAAGGGGTGTACACTTTTTACCTGATTGGCCAGCTTAGCTGTTAGTTCCAAAACGGATCAACAATTGGTTTGTCCTACCATTTATGCTAAACCAATACATGACCCAGTACATGTTTTAGTGATATTGGGCAGTCTGCAGCATGTATGTAACATACATGAAAACATCATCCATCTCTTTAATCCCTTTTATGAAAATATATAAAAAGCATTCTGGTACATGAAGGGAAATTCAGGTGGAACGTTAGGACTTGGATTGAAATGAGTTCTTCAAAAGCCCTGCTCAGAGCTGACCACTTACCTACAGATGTTTGGAGAACATAAAATTTTTTTCAGGTGCTCAGGACCCATAACCCAGTTGAGGTTATTGGAACTTCTCAAATGATGAATCCTTAAACTTTGTAATCTCCTCATCAGTGTAATAGGACAGTTTGAGGAAATTCAGAGGATTTCCATAACATTAGAGGACCTCTTTTAAAGCCAGGGTATTTGTGTTTCTTTTGCTCTAAACAAACAGTTCTAAATAATCTCATAGGTAGATATTTATTACAGGGAAAAGAATTCTTATTTTCAGAATATTAATCAAAAGCAATTCTGAGGGTGAAAAATCTATTATATTCTAAGGTTATCTCTCTCTGAGGCCAAAAGACAAAACATTTTTTACAGATCTCTCTCTGAGGCTAAAAGACAAAGCATCTTTTACAGATGTTGAGAAAACTCTGAAAGGATTTCCCCTGTTTAAACAGAATTAGATTACCTGGACATGCATTTTTTATGTTAAGGGATAAGAGAGTCAAGGCTTTTAAGGTTAAAAATATTTAATGAAAAGCAGGATGAAATTTGAGTTTCTGGTGTTCTGGATAATCCATGTCTTATAATTCTGAAAAATGATTTAAAGTATTTGATGAATACAGTTTGGTCAAGTGGTCTTCACACATCAGTGAAGAATGTTAAAGCAATAGTATACTAAATTTGATATTGTAGTAAAACAAGACTACTGTAATTGATTAAATCCTGTTTTGTGAGAATGTGACATCACTGCAGAAATTTTTGTAACTAATCTTTTATGTGGTTCTGTCCTGGGCTAGCTTTGTCACTAGAGCGTTTGTTTTGGATGTAGACTGTATGAGGGAGCTCTCACAAGATGTAGCACTCTGAAGATATTTTTATTGTATTGTTTGGTTTTAACTTCAGTGGGCATTTCCTACTCAGTGCTTTTAGCATAGGACAGGACAAGGTAAGAGCCAGATGGACTATTTTATTAGGGAAGAGCACGTGTCAAAGAAACAGAAAAAATTGTAGTGTATCTATTCTTCTACACTTACTTTCTCCTGTGATGAAGACTCATGAAATATTGGATGGGTTTATTTTTTCTGTCTCTGTTTCTTTGGGTAAATCCAGACTGGTGATTCAGAATTTGTAACATGGTGCTGTGAATGATGCTGATTACATTACAACATTCTACCTAACAGAATAATTTCAAAGGGTGATAGCACTTTCTTGGTAACTGAGGTTTACATTGATTTTATTATATTTTCATTCAATTTACTGATCTACTGGCGTAAGTACTGGAAGGAACCTAAAAGCTCCAAGAGCCTCCACTCAATTTGCTAGTTATATTTCTTTTTAAAAGCAAAATGGTCTTAAAAAAAAAGAGTAACTTTGGCTGTAACTTTTAATATATTGACTTACAAGATGCTTGATGTGGAGCGATAACTCCCTATTTGCATCCCTTTCTGTCTATGATCCATGAGGCTGTTTATGGTGAAATCATTTAATAATTTGTTTTATAACTTAGAAAGGCTAAGAGCAGAAGGTGTTATTCCATCAGATAAAGTGTTGCTATGTACTGCAGATGCCATGCTAGTACAAGATACACAGTCTATGGGGACATCCTCCCATATGGTCTGTGGTAAGCTAAACTCTTGGCTGATGCTGATGCCCACTATATTTTGTGTTTTTCTGAATGTAAGTGCCGATTTGTAAAACTTGAGTAAGCATTTATTTAAAATGTATCTTCTGGTTGGCTGATTGAGTGTTGATTTTGGCAAGCTCTCTAAGATATTCAGGTTTTTTTTTTTCTTCCTTGTATGTCCACTGAAATTTAGAATGTGTATGAAACCTATTAGGATAAACTAGGATTGTCTTTTTACAAATGGTATGTTTTCATTCCACACTCTGTTTGTGTATTGAGCTTTTATGCTCAAAGTGCTGCTGCACATTTTATTTCTATGTCTGAATCTTGAATTGCTTGTACTACAAGCAGTTGTAGTACAAGTGATGGCAGCTGCAAAATTTTATTTAATTCTGGAGGATAGCACTTTGACTGTTTTAATCTTCCAGAATTATCTATGCATGTTTATTTTAGATTGTTCAGAATATGATTACTAGTCAGGTTTCTGTAAGTAGGGAGCGAAAAATAGGCTGCTTTACCATATTCTTGGGTTTGCTGCTAACTTTATTACCTTACCAGGAAGATATTGCAAGGAGCTGTCTGCTCTTCTAATCTTTGGTTCTAATTCTTTAGAGTATCTTTAGAGTATCAGTAAATAACTGGATAGCTGTGTCCTGTGACTGGTTCAAAAGGGAATAAATGCCTACCTGATGAAATGTGCTGTTAGGAACCAGTTTTTGATATTTTGCTTGGTTTTATTATTTCAAATAGAAACACACTGGCATTTCAAAGAAGGAAAAAGGTTTTGGAAGCAATTCTCAAATTCCATTGCAGTTTTCATCAAGATGTTTTGGTTTTTATCTATTTGTATTTCCACTTGGTATCACATTGCTCTATGTGACTGATGAGGTTTGAATGTTTTTGCATCTAAGAGGAGAATATACTTTTTGGGGGAGAATCCCCATGGCCCTACCTACCTTTGGTGAAACAGACTGCATCTGTTGAACTTAACTAATGTATTTTTCCTGTAAGAAGGTGAAGGCAGAGTTAAAAGGTCAAAGAAAAGGTGATTTTGCTTTCTCATCCTGAGATTTTAAAAACCTTTTTTAGTTAAATAGACAAAGCTATTTTTTTCACTGTTATATCTAGAAATTACTGACTAAGGTGAACATGTTCTAAAATATTAAAAAAGCTCACTATGGCTTCCTGTTTGTTTTTTTTTTTCTTTTCCTTCTTCCCTTTTTTTTGTTCTCCACTTTCTACCATTACCTGTTTGCCTTACTCCCTTTTCCACAGAACTTGACCTAACATTCTACTTCCAGAATGCTTTTATAACAGCCCTCAGTCCCCAAACCTTCTGCTTTTTCTCTCCCTTTCCTTCCTCACCTTTACTTCCCAATCTTTATTACTCCTTCCATTGTATTTCCATTTGTCATAGTCCATGTCCCTCCCTGGACACTGTCCCATTAGCTACCTTATTCTGTTCTCCATTTGCAATACCATGTCCCAGCTGATGAAGTTTTGATAACATCTCAAATGAGAATATGGGATGAAGCAACCGCAGAACATACCCTGCGTGACTGCAGGCACAGCAGGTGAAGCAATATCAAAGCATAGCAGAGAAATGTTTAAGGAAAGTAAGCACACCACAGGTAGGTCTGGCAAAAGCTATTTCAATAATACATTGGAATACCAATATATGCTTAAAAATTTAGAACAGACAAACTTCTGCAAAAAAGTTAAAGGGGAAGGGGTGAAGAGAAAGCTTTTGTGCTAAGCTCATTCATATACATTGAAGAGAAATGTGCACATTTCCTTGTTCTGTGACAGCAACAGCCATCCTGCACTGGTTATCCCAGAACTCATCAGCTACCCTAACCTCTGACCTTAACTTATCTTGTCTGAGCTAAAATGTGGCTGATGAGCTACTGAAAAGTTTAATCCCACAATACCAGCTAGCTATAGCTATTACTCTAAGATTTACTATTGGAAAAACTTTACTTTTCTGTCTGTAAGTGACTACTGAGTCAAATACATGTAATTCAGAGATGAACTGCAGTTCTGTAAATGCAGCTCACTTCTTGCTGCTACAAAGTGAAGTACCCTGGGCCAGCTCTAGTTTTCTACTGAAAAAAAATACAAGGAAGATTATGTTATTATTGATATTAATATGTTAGGTTCCTTAGGCAAGTATTTTTTTTTTAAATATTGTTACACAGGGTCACACACACAAGAATTTTTGTTATGAGTAACACCTCTGTAAAAACAAGGGATTTTTTTTCAGTGTAATAATAACAGAACTCAGCCTCAAGTACACTCTGTCTTCCTTTTCCAAATGCCCTTGAAGATTTATATCTGCAAGTAACTAGAGCTATGTATTTGTAGGGAAACTTGTAATTTGCTCCCTATATCATTCATTTACAACGTATTATGCATACATTTGTCTGGTTAATTTTTTCTTTGAGACAGAAAGAATTCTTGTATAATAATTATTCCTTAATTTTTTTTTTCTCTCTCTTAATAGAAGTCGGTGTCTTCAGGGCACGAGCACAGCGTTGTTTGTTACTATATTAGCAGTACAAGAACCAACTCCAGCTTTTTATTCAGGTCCTCAAGGATAATGTAATCAGACTACTTTGATTGCAGTGTAGCCAGAAGACAAACATATATTAGTCTGACATGATATATTATTAAGTAATAGCATGTCAGACATCAAATCAGGCTCAGCCACTGAGTGTTATCTTCTGCTGGATTGTAGTCTTCATATCCCTCATACCTAGGATGGGTCACCACTACTGTAGTGTGATATTATGGTTCCTAAAATCGCTATTTCTGTGGAGTACACATTGATTTTCGTTCTTTGCCTGTAATGTTGATACATTTGAAAAGCAAGCACTATTCGTAGGGTTATGCAACTATCAGTCAAATGGTGGTAGCATGCAGACAGAGATATATGGAAATGTCAAGACACTGTGCAAGTTGATATTACTCTTGTTAAACAAAGGCAAGCATGCAAATTTCACTTCTCATCAAGGCAAAAGGAGGAAAATCAATGCTTTCCAAATATATATCAGTGTAAATATATTAAAACATATCTCTGTCTTTTTTTACTTAAAATTACAGTTTCTAGTGGGTTATTGCCATCAGTACACTGAAAAATATAAACATGCATTGATAATTTTCTTACCTGAAAAGGATAGAAGAGCACTGCTAAAGAGAAAATATTTTTTCATTTAAATTCTTGGTTTATATTTGAAATGGTTTACTCCATTTCTGAATGTATAGATTTCTGAAAGTGTGGAGTTCAAAACATGTTTTATGCATTTTATACATTGAACTATCCATTTTTTATAATAATGGACAGCTATACTTTTAAACATATAAATGAGAATAATTTGCATGGTTAAGAAGCAGCACTTGACTGAAATAAGACAATAAAGGGAAGCAAACCATGTTTGACGGATAATGGGTTTGGTCTTAATGACCTCTAGCCTAGTCTTTGAAAGGGTTTTCTGCAATGTGAGCTCAGATACTAGAACCATACTAATATTATACATAAACGTATCATTTTCTAAGAATTTAGCTATACTGCGAGCAGTTTGAAATACCATTTGCATAAGAAAAATGAGACCCTAAAATAAATTCTGCAGACTAAAAAGAGTGATACAGGACTCTCAGATCTGAAAGGATTTGCACGTTCAGGATGGTAAGTATCATGTGCAACATAACTGATATACGTACTACTGTATGGGGAATTAAGACAGTTCTTAGCCTTTGTTCTAATGCAAACGCCACCTTCTCCTCATTCCTTTGAAACTAAAAGGCTTTGTACTTTTCTATGGGATTTGTTAAATAGATCTATAGGCAGATATATATATATGGCCTTTATGGAATGGTATTCAAATGTTGATACGACAGAGAATGGGTTCACATAAGCACAAGTTTTGATTTCTTTATAAGCTTAACCCTTTAGTTTTGTAATTTGCATAAGTACACTCAACAAAAGATGGTGCTATTTTACAGAAGCATTCCCACAGTTCCATCAGGAAGCTTTGGTGGGGGAAGAGTGCAGATTCAGCAAATTTCCATTTAAAGACATTATACATTTGATATCTTGTGATAAAAGCCACTGTGATGCAAATAGTTTGTTTTTCTTCATTTGGAGGGGCTGATGTTTATACTAATTATATAAAACTTTTTCTTAACTGTTAAGGAAAAATAAATCCTTATTTTCCTCTTCAGAGCAACCATATCTTTAAAACAGGTTTACACTGCACATACATACTACAAAGCATTCATTCATCATCTTTGATACATTTTATACACTGCTTTTTCCTTCTTTCTGCCATTTACTTTTCACCCAGCACTCCGTGAAACAGTGAACCTTTACAGCTACTTTTGAGTAGTTCTTGATTTTATTACAACCTTTTTTCTTTTTTTCTTTTGTAGATTTTGCATAGTCAAATAGAAAGAACTCTTTAGAAATGGAGTCAAAAGGAAAGAGATATTTGCTTCCTAGAATTTTGTAGTCTGGAAGAGAATTTTATGTTTAGTAACTTAATAGTTCTTAAAACTGAATTAATATGTCTCAAAATGCTCTGTAAACACAAATGAGTTTAATTATTCCTTTGTGGCATTGCTATGAAAAAATATTGTGAACATTCTTTCACTGAACTTTCCTTTCCACTTTTTATGCACCTGTGTGCTTGAGAGTTATGAAAAAAGGGAGATATTTACACTTTTAATAATTCTATTCTCAATGCAAATATCTGATGTTATTCTCTATTTTTAAATAGCTAAAATGAGAAGTGTAACTCCTCTGAGGTAATTTTGGATATTTGAATGGAGAAGGAGCATAGTCAAATAGTCAGGAAACCCTTGGGTTGCTTTTCTGTACTGTACTGAATTGCAAAACTCAGGCAGTTTTGGACCAAGTTACAGAGTCATAGAATTATGAAATAGTTTGGTTTGAAAGATTTTTAAAGTTCATCTAGCTCACTGGTCCATTCTAGCTCACACCAGTAAAATGCCACCCCATGAGTGGGACAAAGTCTTGCCTCAGAGAGACTAATTGTATTCACCCCTAGGGAGATGCAGGTGTGAAACTGTTTCTTTCTCTCCAGATACTACAAGGTCCTTTTGCAAGCAAATCTTTAATCTTCCCAGCGACCTGCACTAGCCTTAGAGCAGGGCTGCTTCAGCAGTCTGTGCTGGTACTAACCTTCAACTTTTCCACAGGAAATTCTCAGCTTTTTAAATAGATCCTTTGACTTAGATAACATCAGTTACATTCTTAGTAGTTAAATATATACTTGAATTAAAGCTGAATGGAACATGATAAAGGTATTAAGGCATTATTAAGATACAGTTAATGAAGATAATATTTAGAGTATGAGGCAAACTGTTTAGCTTGGGAGGAGTACCTAGGTAAAATCACTTTGTAACATGTTCATAACTGAGCACCACTCCTGATTATACCTATATGAGTCTTAATAGGCATGGTATGCTGTGGAGTATGAAGCTTGTACTCTAATTAAAACTTCTGAAAAGGTCTGACAGTGGGAATTATGACTATTTCATAAACTAGCCATCTTCTAGATCTATTTAAAAACACTTTATTGCTGAAGAATGGTTTTAGGAAAGTCAACCTGTGCTTATTACTTACATGATTGATGTTTTACTTGTTGACCTTGAAGGCTATGGCTCAGTGCTGCACCTTTAATTACACAGCCAAGTGCTGCAAAATGCAGGTGTTTGATTAGGTAATCTAGACTTTAACTTCTGACTACCTAAAATATTGTGAAAGGTAGAGGTTCTTTTTTTGTGCAGTGAGAATGATTAGCTGCCAAAACTTAATTTTTTGCTAACAGAGATGATAGTTTACCTGTAAATATTACAAATGAGATGTTGATTTATGGTGAAGAGATAAGGGGGTTTTATTGTGCTTGTGTGGTTTTAAAAAATATGAAAAAGTAATTAAACCACTAATACTAGTAAGCATGAAAAAAAAACCCAGTTGGGGAGTAGTAATTTTTATTCTTATATAGCTTGGATTTACTCAGCAGGTGAAGGTGGTTGTAGCCTTCCTCTTTAGTTTTGCTACTTGGTCTAAGTGCTGCAGCTGCTTGACTGTATTTCCTCTCCATATTTCCTGCCTGTCTCCCATCTGCCAAGCTCTCAGAGGCTGTGGTAGCATCCATCCTGATACCACTGTCCAGCATGCTTTGCTATCAGTCATTTGGTGATGAGATCCCAGCCCTTGCTGGTGATGATCTGTGTAACAAGAGGAGGTGACAAATTGTTATTGAATTTTATGCCCAAAAATATGTATCTGTTTTTCAATGTTGCTTAAGTCATGTCATTTTTAATTGAAATACAACTGCCCTTTATTCAAAGTGAGTTTCTAGAAACTGAAAATGGCCAGTCCCTCCAGAACTCAGTGCTTCATGATGATTACAGAGGAGCATTCTCAAATAGTCACAATATTCTTTGGGGCTGCTACTTGTGCTGCCTTTCTGGTGTTACTTGCCTTCAAATAGTGTGTAAAGACATTTATTTTCAAAGGTGCACCTGGATTTAGTATCTGCCAAGAATTTGGAATAGATTTGTTCTAATATGTGTATAGGATTTCCCAATATTATCAATCAAATAATTATTTTCAGTTAAGATTATTTTTAATTGTCTGCATTCACTAATGAGGGCACTACTTCAGAGAAATGATTCTTGCCATAGTTGTCCCTTGGCTGTGTACAAGCTGGGTCAAGATTACTGGGGGAAATATGAGAGAAGCAAGCTTTCTGGTCCCATGCTGACAGCTTGAGAGAGGCTGGAGTGGGGAGTATCATGCTTTGTTATAATCTTGTCACTTGTATACTGATAAATGCTACTAAAATGCAGTAAACACTGAGCCATGAGGTGCTGTTTTGCAGAATCATTTCTTGGGGTTGAATCACCCCTTAAAATTGGTTTAAGAAGCATATTTAGTTGTGCTACATTCTAGGACCAGATGATAAGGTGCCACCTGGACTTGAAGTTCTTTGGGGGTGTTTTTTCTGTGTGTGTGTCTGTCTCATTCTTATTTTGAATATGATTGTTACTAAGACTGTGAGAGTTAACTTTTCTATACGTGAACTATTGCCCTGTGTGGGAAGATGTGAGAGAGAAAAGCAATATCCTGACATTGATTCCCTTTGGGAAAAGCGTGAATGTTCTTTAGGCAGGGTCATTTGCTCTGAGCAGCTCTCTGGCCAGAAATCCAGTAGCAAATGATGGGAGCATTAGAGCAAAAAGAACTGCCACTGAAACAGCAGAAGTACAAACATTTTAAAAGTAGCATGCAGTAGACAATGAAGGCAGCTTTTGCCCAGAAATGTAATAGGAAAGGGGAAAACCAAGTAGCTTCTGGATAAGCATGAGGTTCATTGGAAGTTTCACAAGTAAAATTATATTCAGGAACTTGTTGTTACCTTAAGGAGCTTACTTCTTCCCCCAAACTCACTTTTTTTTTTTTTTAAATTTTTTTTTTCCTTTTTACTTTTTCACATTTTTCTTCTTTTTCGGGAGAATTGCATTTTAGTGTGTTTTAGAAATTCCACTGCTGAAGCTGAATTCTTTCTGTCTGTTACCAACTTGTTGTTTCAAACATTAATGATAAGCCAGCATCTCTGATATAGCTGTGTTTTCTCGGAGAAATACATTCAATTAACTGTGGTACTTAGGAGGCTTGAAAGGCTGTTCCAGAGTTGAGGCAGCTGAATCTGAGGATGCTGCTCCTCTGGAATAGTGTCAGATTAGAATTTGCATTGAGAGAGCCAAACCTACCCATGTTTTTCACCCACTGCTTAAACAGAGGGAACTTTATAGTGTGTGAAGGTCTGTGCATTCTATCAAACAGACTAGCTTTCAGTGAGACCAGCAGAGCTGAACCATCTGTGATAGCGGGCTTGGTTTTAACGTTACCAGGGATGAACCCATTGAAAATACGTACTTGTTGGATAAACATTGAAAGAGATTAAAAAACCCAAGCAACTATATCATGGATTTTCAGCAAGTTGAACAGGGAATAGATTATAGGCTTGTCATTTTGCAGTTTGCATCGTTTAAGAAACAGAAGGCAACAGGGCTTAGGACCACAGTGATGATCAGAGGGGATGGAGCACCTCTCCTATGCAGACAAGCTGAGAGAGTTGGGGTTTTTCAGTGTAGAGAAGAGAAAGCTTTGGGAAGACCTCATTTTGGTCTTCCAGTGCCTTAAGGTTCTTAAAAAAAACAGACTTTTGACATGAGCAGGTAGTGTCAGGACAAGGGGCAGTGGTTTTAAAATGGAAGACAACAGGATTAGATTAGATGTTTAGAAGAAATTCTTTGTTCAGAAGCGCTGGAACAGGTTGCCCCGGGAAGCTGTGGTTGCCTCATCCCTGGCAGTGTTCAAGGCCAGGTTGGATGGGGTTTGAGCAACTTGGTCTACTGGTAGGTGTCCATGCCCATGGCAGGGGGGTTGGAACAAGATGATCTTTAAGGTCCCTTGCAAACCTAGGCATTCTACAATTCTATGTTTCTATGAGTCTAAACAATCCACTGAACGCACAGGAAATTCAAAATTTTTGGTTGCACTGAAATAAAAATAATAATGTTTGGGTACTGGTACTGCAATTATTTACAGAAATGCATTATGTGGCAATACACTATCACAATTCTTTAATGTCTGAGTAGAAAGTAAAGAAGAATTCAGAATTTTCATAATGAAAGGCTGTATGTATGGATAAAGGGATCTGTTCTTTCTCAGTAGAATATATAGTGCTGGCTTCTAGAGCATTGTTTTGCTTATAGTTTGCATATGGAATATGTTTCACTTAAGAATGAATCAAATAGAGTTTGGAATTGAAGTTTAGACTTCTTAAAATTAGCAAACTAGAAAAAAAATGTTTGTAATGTTTTCTGTCTGGTAGAATTATGGCCTTCACTGATTTTCAGTAGTAAATCTGTAATGGAAAGAAACATTGTACTAATGGGAAAAGTAGGGGTGTGGACTTCAGCCAGATATGGCATTTTCTCATTTACTTTTTGTGCCCTACTTTTGCCTTTTCCCCTGTCACATAAGAAGGTTCTTTTTTCCGTGCCTGCAATTAGATGCTTCATACTGTCAAGTGTTCCTACCCAGTTGCAGTAAGGAAATTAATTGTGCTACAGAGTGAACTAGTACTTCTCATTCTGCCATGCATCAGTTATATTTGGAGCAAATTGGAGTGGTCTATCTCCTTTGCAAGAGATGTCAGTATGCAGTAGCCGTTTCTTGGGTTTAGCATCTCTCCCAGATAGGATCAGTATCTCTAACATCACTGCTCATGCAAATGAGTTTAAGTTTGGAAGAAGATGAATAGGCTGCAGAGTTACTTTGCTCTTTCACAGGAGTAGAGAGATGCTTGAGATGCATCTTTGTGCATTAGATCTACTTAAAAGGATTGCTAATAAATCAATTCTCACTCTTAGTGTAGGTGCTTTACACTACAAAAGAGGAGAGAAAAACAGTGTTAACACTAAGAAACAGTGATTGTAGGAGGACAAATTGGTGTGGGAGTTGTAGGCCTGTAGAGTACAGGCTATTTTAAACAGTGTATTTGGAAACTAAGATTATTTCTTACTCAATCACCTAAACAGAGATGCATGTTGTGCAGGTTAATATAGGTACATTAATGTTTTTCTTCTGTAACAGGAAATCACAACTTCTGATCTTGCAAGTACTTAAGTGTTCTGGTTTAGGGCAAATTTTGGGAGGAAACCTCTGAATGGGGTTCTTTTGGAAAAACAAACCCAAACGGCCCTTCTCCCACAACTGGTCTGGAAAAAAAATTCCTTGGAGAAAAGTGGAAGAAGCTATTTATTTAACAAAAA
>WBMY01015303.1:199852-213304 GCA_013397315.1 Donacobius atricapilla
CTTGGAAAAAAAAAGAAAAAAAAATTTTATTAAAAAAAAAAAAAAAAAAAAAAAAAAAAAAAAAATTCCTACAAGCACACAGGACAAATAATATGAAACAACAAAACTTTTTTGTTGAAGTGAGATGGCAGATTGAGAAGAGTCCTGGCTGTGGGTGTGGTTTGTCTCTTTCAGTTTCTTATCAGTTCCTCCGGCGCTGGAGAAAAGCACTGTCCTGGGCTGCAGAAGGAGCACAGGGGTGATCTTTCAGTTCTCCTCTGGGTTTTTAGTCTGGAGCAGGTTTACACAGTCTTAAGAAAAAAAAAAAAAAACTGTTCTCTGCCTTAGCTAGCTAAAACTAACTAAAAAGCACAGGAGAGCTCTGTCCCGCAGCAGCCTGTCTGAGCCTCAGCTGAACAGGCAGTTAAGGAGAAAAATGAGGAGGAGTTGCATTTTGTTTTTCAAAACAAAATGCACTCTAAGAGTCAACCTTAAAGGAGCAGAACACAATATACAGAACAGACGATGGGGGATACAGGCATCCTAAGGTCACTCTAGGACATTAAGGCAATGAGCAGGGTATATTGGAGTACTTTTAAATAAGATAAAAATAGATTTTATAAGGTTTATTTTAAAGCTTTGAATTTCTGTAGGTCATCAACATATCAATGTTTTATGCTAACCACAAGCAAGGAAGATTTACCCATAGTTGTAATTAAGCAAAGTCAGAATTAAAAACATGTTTCTGTAGTAGACTTAACTAACAATAGCTGAAAGATGGGCACTTGCTTTTTCAATTAAGAAGATAAAGTCTTCCCTTACCTAAATCACACTTGTAATGTAGTTAGTTATGTAGGCATAGTATTTCACTATTTGTTTTGAAGTAGAGAAGAAATTTAGTGCCAAGGTGGCACAGCAGAGCAATGGAGCCAAAAGAGCTGGACTCTGTACTTTGGCTGTAGTCCATCACTGAAAAGAGGCAGACATACTATGTAGTTAAAATGACCATAAATAAAATTTCCTTTTTTTTTTTTTTTTAAATTTTATTTTTATTATAAAACGGTTGAAGACACCTATTATGCAATCTCTTATGGGACTAGTATAATAATTAACTTTTTATGTTTCAGAATACAAATTGAAAAATGATGAATGTATGCATAGTTTACCAAAGTGACAGTTTTCTAAAAAGAATGTTATTTATCTTAGACTACTAAACTAAAAAATTATATATAGTGTTATGGTAGATTTTCAGGTCAGTCTTCTTTAGAAAGATAAAGGGAATTGAAAATCATCTGATGATTTAGAAATCATCTTCTTTCATAAGACCTTTCCAGCTATCTACAGATTTAATGGGAAATAAGTCTTCACAATTCAGCAGTTCTAGAAGAATGATAAGATCATATTTCATAAATATCCAGAGGCAGAGGTGTATGCACATTCTTATGGGCAACTGCCCTTCATTCACTTACGTTGGTTCATTGGTCAAGTCTCCCTGTGTGGCCTCTGAGTTGCTATGGAAGTGACCCAGCAGGAGCTTGCAATGACCTGGGAGACTGAGAATTGGCAATTATGCCACCACAATTCACATAAAACAGTGAAGTGGCCTTGTTTGCTCTGTGGATATAAGAAAATAGGAAGAATTTAATGTCTGCTTGTTGACTATTGCATATCCACAAATGAATTTAATTTTCATTCAGAATTAAATGATTGCACCCTGTAGAACTCACCACAGATAAAAAGAAGATTTGCAGGTCTGTAGATTTAAATTAAATGTAGATTGCAAGGGTAAAGATTGCCTTAAGAGGCTACAATATCTCAGCAGTACTGAGGTCAGAGGCAGAGAACCCTTTAACTTCAATGAAAGCAGCATGGAACCCCTGCAGAGCAGCATGGTTTGGATAATAGCATATATTTTAGTCTGAAACTGAATTAGCACAGTTGTAACAACAAATGATACAAGTGACATCCTAAAATGTTAGGGAAAAAAGTCAGTTTCAGGTCTAGTTATAGGTCTTTTTCTAATGCAGTTTTGAAATGTGCCTGGATCTATAATTAAACTGTCTTTTTCTGGAGCAGCCCACAATGGGCATTTTTCATTCAGAGAATGAGAATTGATTCTCTTCAGCTGATCCAATGCTCATCTCTTTGATCGAAACTTAGGACAAATAAAGATTTATACAACTGGATCTACAAGTGAAGCAAAAGAATTGTTACTAGCTACTTACTGAACAAGAATTTAAGTATAACTTCACAACATCAAGAGCTGAAAACAGGAATTGTTTGAATTCACCCTTTCTTTCATAAAGTGGCTGTAGGTTCTTTCAGGGCCCAAAGCCATTAGTGTGTGAAATTAGTATAACTAATTTCTGTATGTTTGCTGGGAGATACTGAGAGGTTGACTAATGATGGCAACTGTTCATTTGCATCGAAGGTTTAGTGATTAGCCTTGCACATAATTACTTCATATTTTAAGCTTTTTCAAAATGGAGTAAAACCAGATAAAAAATCTGACAAGCAACCAAACAACAATGAAAACCCCACCCCTGTTCAGTCCTCTGTAAAACTTTCTATTCAAATGTGACACATTCGCAAGCAGGGGCAGATGTTTTCTCCCTAATGCTCTGAAGGCATCTTTCTTCTCATTTATTTGGCAGTATGACGAAAGCTGTTTAGAACTACTAAATACAACATCTTTGCCTTGTCAGAAATAGAAAGGTGCAAATTAGTCTAAGAATTAAGCAAATACAAAGCTTAAGGATTCTGGAAGAAGCAGAGAAATAACTGAAAGCTGAGTTTGCTAGCTGCATATGTTGCCTTCATTAGACTCATGCCTCAAGCCCAGTCAATCAAAGGAAAAGTTCCATGAGCAACCTTTAATCATGCACCTACTATAAATCTCTTGGATATTGGTTTTGAGAACTACTGCAAATTCTTAATTGAATAAAAAGTTAAGCACAGGTAACTGTTCAGAAAACATGGAAATCTTGATAGTTAATTCCTTGAAGTTGTAAGTATAGTCTCGTCATTTTATCATGTTAGCACATGATAAAATAAAATTCTACACGGCCAGTTTCAACTGCACTTTTCAGAAAGGAATTAATGGAGCAGAAGTCTTTCAGAATTTATGATCATCTACTTCCTGTGTAAGTATCGAGTCTCTTACTGCAAAAAAAAAATGTTGCAGGGAATGAATTACTCGTTGCTAAAAGCATTATATGCTTTCTTTCCTCTTCAGTCTTCATTCTGCATCCAAGAGATTCTTGCATGTATCCTGAAACTGACTCCAGAAGAGTCCAGGACTTTATTGTAATGATGAAAGGCAGAATTTTTTAAGGATTTTTGTCTAGTTGGTTGGTTGGTTGTGGGGTTTTTTGTTGTTTGGGGTTTTTTTTGTTTTTTTTTTAACTAAAAACCTTTAACTAATGAAAACATATTTGTGACAAATTAAAGATGTTGTTGGGAGTGGTTGGTCTGGAAATGTTGGATTCCCTACTCTAGGTAAAAGATTTGTGACATGACCCATATTTATTTGCAAAACATTCCTTTTGTCTTAAATTCTTGTTATGAGTAATTCATTCTCTTTTGTTTTATAGGACTCTAAATTTCACTGGACTTTTTTCAGAATTCTGTTTTGGTCATACGTTCTCAGTACAGTTCAAACCTTTTTCTGATATTGTAGCTATGATTCTTGGACCCCACTGCTGG
The DNA here is from genome assembly GCA_013397315.1 of Donacobius atricapilla. Lineage (NCBI taxonomy): Eukaryota > Metazoa > Chordata > Aves > Passeriformes > Mimidae > Donacobius > Donacobius atricapilla. The sequence goes on from WBMY01015303.1 coordinate 203,537, forward strand.
ATAGCAGAGTATGTGATATTAGTAAAAATCTGTGAATAGAACAATAACATTTTTGGTTGAAGGATCTGGTAGCAAGGCTCTGATTCCAGTAAATTATATTAAAGTTTAATGTATATAACTTTTCTAAGTGCCTACAATTTATCACAGTACGATTTTCTTTACAGATCTTTCCAGCCTGTTGGCATCTTTTTGATTTGATGGTTTTTTGTCTCACGGGTGTGTTCCTTTACTAAAATGTCTCTTACAGTTTTTGACAATGCCCATATAAACTGGAACACATTCAACCATTGTTTTAATAATCTCCTTTTAAGTTTCTTTAACATTTTAGTGTCATTCTATGAGCAAGATTTTCTTCCATGTGTAAGGTGAACTTTGGGAACATTATGGAATTTCTAGAACATTTTTCTTCTAATAAGAAAAAAAGCTTTGTTCCTTTCTAGTGGAAACTGTAAAAGCATCTTACTTTGTTGGCTCAGGCCCTGTAGGATACTGCAGAAACAGACCAGAGCTAACTTATTATTTTAACATCAAGGCTGAATAAATTTTTTTGTCACAAAGTCTAAGATGGATTCATAACGTCTGACCCCTCTATTTTTTTATCTTGAAATCCTTGAATTTTTGAATTTCCCTTGAAACTTTTCCTTTACTTTCCTTTCCTTTAATAGACTACATTACACTTTTCAAGACTTCTTTTCAAGACTTCTTTTCAATATTCTCACCACTACGGTTTTATTTCAGCTTTGACATTTTTAGTAAATTGGAACAGTGGAGGGATGGTGTTACTGCATTGTAGTGAAATCTGGGTATTTTTGAAGCCGGTGATGTTTTTGTTGATTTTAAAGTTACATTGGGCCTTTTGGGTTCATCAGGAATGTTTGTACAATTCTGAAGGTTATTGTACTATGGCTTATTTAAATTGTCTTCTAATGAAGAGATGTTATCTCTCAGTATCTAGATCTTTGCAGCTTCTCTTCTTTAATTTCTGTTGCTTCTCTGCACCAAAGTGCCCTACTCATTATAAACTGCCATTATCTGATTCACTATAATAAGATAAACTATGAAAGAGTGTTTCTCCATTTTACAATCTTCAGCACTGTGTGAGGAAGACACTTCACACCATTTCTAAAACAACACCAAACTGAGGCACCTTTGGAAATCATGGAATGAATTAAACTCTTTTTTGCTGTCTCTTATAGTTTTGGGGTTTTTTTAATAATGCTGTCTTGTGGTTTGAAAGACTTTACATATACTGTGGTTTTAATGATTTGGTTTACATAACCTTAAAGACCCCAGAAGCAATCTCCTGTATCTTCTTTAATAGAATACAAGAATAAACTCAAATGAGCTGGAGATAAGATCATTTTAGTGGAACCTTTAAATAGACATTAAAGAAAGCTGCCTTCTCTCCATATTTAGGTCCAGCTAAAAGGAGTGGAAAAACATGCGAGAACTTCCAATGATAGCAGCCTATTATCTTATCAAAAACAGGGCAAGAAGCTGAGCTTACCACCTTCTGGAGAAACTTTAAATACTTTTAAACACGTGTAAGCCACAATGATTGACATTTTCATAAATGTTTGTACTGTAGAGAGATTGTTAAATTGCCAGGCATTTGCTAGCGTAATGTAAAAGAAACCCTCTTTTAAATATTAAGTTATACTGCAGAAGGCTGATAAATTTTACTGTATCAGAATTGTGCATAAAACAATATTGAGAAAATGGCTACTGATAAATTCTCATGTGAATGCAACAACTTAATTAAATGTAAATTAAACAGTTAAAATGCAAATAATGGATCTCTACCGGTTGATACTTCCAAAATAAGTGTTTTGGTTCATTTGTTTTGCAGTAATGTATGTGAAATGTGAAATATAGCATTGTCTGTTACAAAAATATTCATTTTCATTGGAATTTATTGTTTCTTGGAATTTGTTTTTCATTTAATTTGATTTCAGGACAAAGGAGTTCTACATTTTTGACTTAGATGCCCAGTCTTTCAGTTAGTATTAATCTGAGATATTAAATCAGTCTTATATAAGCAATGGTTTTGGAATATAATTGATCCTTTAAAATTTTCATTATATTATTCTGATACATTTATAATGCAAAATGTGTAGACACTTTCTAAGATATCTTACATCCATTTCAGTAATACAGAATATGCCTTTATTTCAAATTATTATATAACTGTAAAAATATTCGTGTGTGTGGATATATTTTTCCATCACTAAATATATTCATAAAATTACAGATGTGATTACAGTATTTTTAATATAAAGAATTCTTACATGTTTGATAATGAAGATGCTATGCAGATTGCCTCAAAATTGCATCTGAGTGTTGTATTGTCAGAGGTGGAATTTCCTATTGCAGATTGAGCTCTTTTGAACAATTACCTCCATGCAGCAAGTGTTGTACAGTGTTCTGAATACACACTTTCAATGCTTATTTTAGAGTAAATTAAATGATTTAGCTTAAGTCACACTTTTTTTCATTATAATCTTTATAATTCAGAATTTCCCCACAGTTCTGAAGATAATTTAATGAAAATTCCAGCCATAATGAGATCGAGGGACATGACTGACAGGTATTCACATCATATGTACTACTTTAAAAGGCACTTAGGATTGCATTGCTTCTGCCTAAAGCAATAACAAAAATGTTCAATTCCTAAAAAACATATCTGTAACAGAATAGTTTTTGTTTAAAGTATTAATATTGAAAGACTTGATTAATATAGTTAACAGCTTTTATTGTGGCACTTACAGATTTTGTAAACACCTTTCTTTTCCCTTCTTTTTGATTTTGCTTCAATTAGCCTAAGTGTAAATATAGGCCCACAATTAATAGAACTCTTCTGATGAATTTCAGGAAGATAACACACTCAATTTTCAACTCACTCAGCCGTCGGGAGAGGACAATCAGATTGGGAAGAATCATAGAAAGATTTGAATTGGAAGGGACCTTTTTAAGATCATCTTGTACTACCCTTCTGTAGGCAGGAGCATCATCCTTTAGGCCAGGTTGCTCAAAATCCGATTTCACCTGACCTCAAACACTTCTGGAGATGGAGCATCCACAACTTATTTGTGCAACCTGTTCCAGTGCCTCACCACCTCCACAGTAAAACATTTCTTTCTGATGTCCAACCTAAGTTACTCTCTTCCTGTGTAAAAAAGTTGCTTCTTGCAAATTCTTGTCCTGGCAAAAAGTCTCTCTCCAGCTTCCTCATATGCTCCTTTTTAGTTACTGAAAGACTGCAGTAAGGTCTCCCCTGAGCCTTCTCTTGTCCAGGCTAAGCAACCCCCTACTCTTTCAGCCTTTCTTCACAGGAGAGGTGTTCCAGCCCCTTTCACTCAGTTTTAAAATGCGATAATGACAAAGATCTGCTTGTAAGTTAAGATATCACTGATAGGCTGAACCATTCACAGATCTGAAAATTGAGGCAGGAATCTGAAAATTATAGAAGAATAATAGGAAAGAGTGAAGATTAAAACTGCTAAGCATTGAGAGTTCTCTACAGAAATGTCTGAAGGGTGTATAGAAATGTTACTTAGTATGAATCCCAGAGACGCCATGATTTTGGACTGCTGGGTTAGAAGGATAAGACCCGTTCAAAAAAGACAAGCCAAGGAAAACTGGTAGAGTTACATTTCATTTGAAAAATGTATTTCTACTTTTCTGATGTTCAAGTAAGAAAGTGAAATATAGAATTCTTAAAGGCACACCTTCACGGGCTATTAAGGGAAAAGGGACATTACCCTTTTTGGAATCTATTGCGGGCAGTTTAGTCAGAAGAATGGAGACACTGGAAAGATCTGAATGAATTGGTGTGGTTGAATTGTAGAACATTGGATATTCAATTCCAAAAATAGTGTGTACGTGTAGAGAAGGTCTAACATATGAACATGCTTATTTTAAAAGATAAAGTTGTTATTATTGCAATCAGATTTGGCTGAAACGAATCAATTTCTGAAACTAGATGAATATCTCCACTTGGAAGCCAGTTTGGGTGAAAGTGACTGTAACAATGGCAATATTTATGGGTTTAGGAAGAAACAATCATAATAGAACATGAGCAACTAACTTCAGAAAGAGCATACTTTAATGAACCTGGGGACCTAATAGAGGTGATCTCCTGGGAAGATAAATGAGTGAAGGAGAGCTGGCAGTTACTGAAAGAGAACGTGTTAAAAGCAGAGCTGAAAACTGTCACAATTGGCAGGGAACATAGGAAATATGCTCAAAAATAGGGATGCATTAGGGTACATAAATAAACATGAAAACTTAAGGCGAAAAATTCTGAAGGTGTTAGAATGATGCATTAGGATGATAAAAGGATAGCCCTGATCCATTACTCAGCAGAAAAGAAAAACAAGAAAAAGAACAAAAAAAACCCTTCTCCTTTCTGTAGGCAAATATTTAACCAAACAACATTGCCATTATCAAGTAGGTACAAACAGAATTGGGAAGAAACAATTTAAAGAATATTAATGTAACATGATGTATTCATGTTGACAGGATCCAATTAAATTTGCCCTTAAGTACTTAGAAAACCTAGCCAGCTTAATCTCTGAACCATTAGCAGACATAGTACCTAACTTTAAAAAAGGAAAAATAGACTATTGTAGAATTACAGATGAATCAGTGTAATTTCAACATCTGGGAAGTTACTGGAACAAGTTATTAGCATTCAGTATGTATGTACAGAGTAGATAAAATAATAAAAACAGCTAGAATGGTTTTGTGAAAAACAATCACATCAATGTACTCTAATTACTTTCTTTGATGGGATTTCTGGGTTAATCGGAGCTGGGAACAGATAGGATTAATTTTGACTTCAGGCAAGGTTTCTGACCCTGTCCCAAAAGAAAGTCCATAGACAAATTAGGTCAATATGATCTAGATGAAATTAAGATGAGGTACATAACTAGTTGGAAACAATATGTAAAGCTGAGTTATCAGTATCTGACTACCAAGAAGGGTCAACAGTGGGCCTGGGGTTTTTTTCAACATTTTTATAAGTGATTTTGCAGCGGACTAAAAGTATACTTCATATATTTTATAGATGAAATATGACAGTTTGGTAGCTTTTCAACAATAGGAAAGAAAGATCATTATCTTGGGAGATTTTAGCTGTTATGTTTCACATGCTGAGATTTGCTAATAAATAATGGTAAAATTATTAGTGAGAAGAGGGAAATGCACAAATAGAAAATTAAGATGAAGAACAAGGTATTTATTCTGAAGATCAGTGTCTGAATGCTGGAGTGGAACACAGAATTTGTGAGGTAGAAAATAGTGACAGTTTTGAAAAATAAATGTCATATGTTATTCTTGTTGTCTTAACCAGATTGCCATATGCAGGGTATTTAAGTTAGTAATTTCACTCCAGACCTAATGAAGACTTGACTATGAAGTAATTATGAAGTAATGCATCCACTCTTCACCTCTCTACTTTAGAAAAGAGCTAAAATTCATAGCATGCTCAGAGGAGAGTTGCAAAATTGATGCCTTAAGTTTTAGCTTTCATATTTTCCAGATTCTGCACTTCATTAGTATATAACTCTGAACTTCATATAAAGTGTTAGCAAGTTCTCCTCGTAGGGTAGTTAGACAAAACAATCCTTTTCCAGTCTGTGAACCAAGGACACTGTTGCAGCTTCAGGCCCCAAAAGTGCAAACAACTGCAAATTGAGGAGAGCAATCTGGGAGGATGGGACTTCATAACCTGAAGCTGTAATTGGACAATTAACCCCAGTATGTGAATGGACCAAAACTTATAAAAGTGTGAAAACATGTGACCCGTTGTCCATCTTGGGTGGAGCCACAGCTGGGCTCTTGTACTGCCCAAGGTGTATCTTTTGAAGGCCTTTTAAATAAATACCTACTTTATTCCTTTAACACTGTCTAGCCTCTCTTCTAGGTAGCCTCTCAAAGCATCAAAATTACAAGATGTATGGAAAATTCTCTTTTGAGCTGAGAAGACATATTTAATTGATTTGATCTAAATGCTGGAACTCATGATAAAAGATTATCAGTACGCAAAAGACTGTTATAAACAAAAGACGTGTATAAACAGGTAATAAATAGTTTAGTTTTCAAGAAAACCCCTAGAGGTAACAACCAGTCAAATGCCCGTGCTTTAGTTTTGCTATGTAGAAAAACCTTCACCTCTGAAAATGAAATGCAGGAATGCTGAGTAACAGGAAACAGTGAGGATTCTCTTTCACTGTGATTTTTCAAGGAACAAAAAAAACCAACCCTGACCTATATAGTCTAGCTGCTCTTTATTCTGCTTTTGGGATTAGCAAGTGATTTCATTACTCTTTTACACTCAGGCAATCTTCCTCTTTGTTTTATGGTTCTTTGCAAAATCTATGTCAAAATTCTAGGTTTGCCCTCATCTCTATTCTTTTTAAACTTCTATTTAGCTCAAAGTGACCTTTAAATTGGTCTTTGTATCTGGGGAACCTGACAGGTTATCTCAAATATGATGCCTTCCTAATTAATCAGTTATTCCAAATAGGTTTACACATACAGAAGCAGGGAACTGAGTTCCTGAATCAGCTCAGGGTGAGTCACTTGCCAGACTGCTGCTAATAATTACTGCACAGATACTTTCTCTGCAGTTTTGCACGAATGCTATTCTGTCTTGTGGATGTTCCAGATGTGCATCTGGAGCGCAGCAGCCTCTCTCTGCAGTGGACTGAGAATGTCACCTCTCCAGGCTACAGTGTTGTTTATCTGGGGCTTTTTGATGGAAATGGCAGCCACCATATCTGAATACATGACATTACAGCTAGCTGGAATCACAAATCTTGTCCCAAGGCAATTCTAGTCTTTTGACATTTGTTTTCTGTTTTCCTTATTAGATTAGAGCTCCTCAATCACATTGGTTTCATTTTGACTGCAGTGCCTCATGGAAGATGTAGTTCAGACTAACAGGTGTTTCACCACTGTCTTAGAACAAGTTGTGCTGGGTATTCCTTTTGCTTGTATGACTTGTTTACCAGATCGGTTATAAAAGTTTTCATAGAGTTATTCCTTATTTGTGCCTGTGTAAGCAAGAGAACCTTAAACAGATATGTCAGACTGTGTGATTCAGTAACAAAACAGGACCTTATTTCATAATTGGAGGGTTGGGTTTTTTGGGTTTTTTTTTTCCAAGAATATTTCCTGCCTTTATTTAAGAACTGAGAGATTGATATGAAGCACAGGTTTTGTTTTCATCCATGATCAAAGTAGCTTCCACAGATTTATCCATCTTTGTTGCTTCAATATATGGAGAAAAAAAAAAAAAAAGAAAAAAAAAAAAGGATCCTTGGCTGGAGTAGGGAAAAACATGGCTTCAGGAACAGAACTAATGTAATATTTTGTTTATTTTGCTCCTGCCCAGCTGATGGGTGGCACTTAAGAGTATTCTGGTTGTTAAGCAGGATTTTTCTGGTTTCACTGTTAAAGTGATTATGTAAGCAAAATGGTTTGTTGGAGATTTTTTTATTATATCTGGCAAAACATACACATTTTCCCTGAATATGCTACACTGTAGCATAAGCAGTTTATTTGTTCTTAAAAATAAGTAGTACACTACCATGTCATATTATTTTTCCATGTAAGTTCAGTAAAGCTGTAATGTTCCTTGAAAGCATTAAAATATTTGCTGTTTTGTGGATAATGAAAGCAACCTCATACAGAACTTCTGTCCATTTAAACTGTAGCAACCATATTTCTTCGTCCATTGTAATGCTCTTGTTTCAGGCCCAACAAATGTCAAGTGTAGTTTTCATTATTCATTTATTTTCATTATTAGTTGTGCATTTGCATTTCACTTCTGTCATTGTATTTTTTTTTTTTTTTTAACATGGCTCACATCCAGTAGCTAAGTGATGAGAATTTCAAAACTGGTCTTATATGTGTTTTATTTTATAGCCAAACCTGCACAGGTGTTTTCTTGCCTTTATATGTTGTTTTCATGGGTTTTGTTTTTAGACTCTGTCCTTTTACATGGGAAGTATTTACCTTTTTCTTCAGTCCTCAGCAAGAATAAATTATTCTGCCTTCATTTCCCTTCCTCTTCTTAGAAGAGCATAGGCAGAAAAACCTAGAAAAATTACTCTAGGCTAGAGATTCCTAGAAGTATCTGTCTAGTGGAAAATCCATGTGAGCTTGCTTGCTTATCCTGACATAACCACTGCTGAGATGCGTCTGTTGATGGGGGAGTGTGGGAGGTCTCTGTCATGGCATTAATAGACCCAGCAAGCACTGAGTTAAAATAGGAACACCTTATCCAGCAGGACCTCACTGCTTTTTGTTCCAGATAGCTTTTCAATCATTTTGACTTGTGTCTGCTTCTATCACAGCTAGATTTTGACTTGTCAGTCTACTTCTAGTGGTAAAGTCAAGCAGCACTAATGGCAGTGTCTCTGCTTCAGAGCTACATCTACTGTGCTGGCTTTTATCTGTGACTTTAAAACTCCTCAGGGCTTTGTCCTTGTTATTCAGTATAATTACGTATTTTAAGCACTATGTAACTTTTGGCAATACCAGCTTATATAACAGAATGCAGAAAAAATATTTTTGATAGCATTGGAAGTATGTATTTTTCATGAAGCAGGAAGATGTTTCAATTTATTTGTTTGGATTTGTGATAAAGCAAAATCTTATTAGAGGAAGCTAAATTATACTGCAATCTCTAGTAAAGCAGACATGCAGTTGATTAAATAATTTACTACTTCGCCTTTTTCTTATCATTAATTGAATCTAGCCCATCTCAATTGGACAAATAGGGCTCTTTGAAGTTTTTTCCTTTATGTCAGCTTGCATGTATGGCTCTATATAACCAGGTTTGAAGCTTGTGCTCAACCATTCTTGTAACAGTAATTACATACTTTATTTTAAAAGAGCAGTAGAAAGCATGGTGATTATTGCTCTAGTACTTTGATGTAAGTCTTGCAGCATGGAACACCAGCTTTTTCCCCTGATTGCATCCACAAAAGCAAGGAATAATTCCACCAAAGCTATCAGGATTAGTGAGAGAATGATTGGATCTGTTGTTTACCCAAGGTCTATAGGGGTGGGAGAGAGGAGACTTGTATTCAGGATAGGCTGATTTTCCAAGAGTAAAGCAACTGAAAAAATAATAAAGTTAAAATTTGGTAAATCTTCTATTAAAATCCCAGGATTTTAAGGCCTTCTTTACTTTGATATTCCAGGTTAAAAGGCAAGTTTTGCATATTATGGTAAATAAGTAAGAGTCATAGAAGTGGTTTGGGTTTAGTCAAAATAAGAGCATGAGCATGACCTCTTACTTAGTAAAACACACCCAGAGATATTATAGACAAAGGTGGCAAATGGACAGCAGGAATTGAGAGAAAAGAAATGAAATCAACTTTCTTTTATTGATTATCTGGGAGTGCAGTCAGCAGAATTAGCTCTACTCTGGATTTCTTGCATGTGGCATTGCTCAGAAGTGCAAAACTGTGTGGGGATGGTGAACTTCTATCTGATTTGAGCTAACTTTGCCATTGGATGTCATTAATGAGCCTTCCAAGAAAGAGGGAAACAAGTTGCCAGGAATGGGAGAAGGAGAAAGAGGGAGCCGTGAACAGTTTGAAAAGCAAGAAATGAACCAAAAGTTTATAGATATCACAGAATTGTTGAAGTCTGGGGGACATCCCTGGAGATAATGTAGTTTAACTGCCTGTATTGGTTTAGCATAAATGGTAAAAAAAAAAAAAAAAAAAAAAACAAATTGTTTATCCCTTT